>WEIS01030059.1:0-23946 GCA_013389965.1 Todus mexicanus | reverse complement strand
CAGCCCAACATGAGCTCAGCCATGTATGACCACCTACACCCGCGCTTCCCCAGCCAGCATTCCCCATCCAGCTTGTATGGAGCCAGATCACCTTCAGTCCTTTCTCTAATTTTTTTATTACTCTTTTTGTTTGAAAGCCAGCAAAAAATCAATATTAAAAGCCTAGTGAGGGGTTTTAGGGGAAAAAAAAAAAAAAAAATTTTCTTTGAGATGCTCTTTCTTCATGATTTGTATTGCAATAGTGCTGCAAAGCTCTAAAAGGCCCAAACAGGAAATTTTGGTTTGCTTTAAAGCTAAACGTGTTTTGTTTGGGGACCTGGAGAGGTTTTGATGAAAAGATTTCATTTTTTGATAAAAACATTCTGGCAAAAACAAAGCTATTGAGAAAGGGGAAGCCATTTTTATTCCTTTTTGGCGACATTTTTCAAGGGATAAAATGTAATTCCTGAGGAGCTCTAACTCGGGTCCTTTTTCATTCTTAAAATGTTTCTTTCTCTCTAGACTCTCAACATCTATTTCCCATTGTCCTTTCAGAGTGCCAGGGCAAATATATCTTTCTATTTTGGTATTGTCAAGAGGTAAGGTTGGTAGGGAAAGGTAATATCTTCTGAGAGCAACTGATAGAACTGGGGAGGGGGAAGGGGAAGAAAGACTTATTTTGGGGCATAGAAGCCCTGGCTGGCTCTTTTGTTTATAAATTACCCTTCTGCTGTCCCGGAGACCTTGCTGTCTCTACGTTGAACCCTTTTAACTCGAGCATATATACTCAAAAAGCGCGCTCATCATTTATCTTTACTGCTGCTGCAATCTTCTCGTCACCTCTGCTTGCTTTCCTTCTGCCTCTACTCACTCTTCTCTGGTTTGCAATTTTCTCAAGTGGCATCTGGAGCTGATATTTTATTACTGGCGTATTCCTCTTGCTAATCCTCTATTATTTGGGGCATCTCCTTTGTTATCTGTGTTAGTCTCATCCATGCCCTGGGGGTATTTATCACTAATTGATTCACATAAATGGGAAGATAAACATTCCTTTCTCTTAGAATACGCATTTTACTTGCAGCAGGACAATCCCTAGAGCTTTTATTCTTGCTTGCTTTCCTCTCTGGTGTTGTGTGTAGCTGGTTGGAACTTAAAATGGAATGAAGCACACCTCTGGTAGGATCTGCTGTGCACCGAGCAGCATGTGCAGGGTTTGTGTTGCTGCCTTTGAGACTCCTTGACTACTCTGGGAGATGTAACAGCTCCCAGAGATGTCAGTGTTAGATGTTATCCACCTCTCTGTGAGGAAAATATCCCCTGCAAGCCCTTAAGAGGGACAGACAGACTGACTGAGGCTTGGGTAGGTGGGAGGCAATTGGTTTTGTTCAACATTTCCATTAACATCCTGGATGATGGAATAGATAGTACGCTTATTAAATTTACTGGTGGTGCCAAGCTAGGAGGGACTGCAAATAGATTGGACAACGGGGTGAGAATTCAAATGAGTTCAACAAATTGAAGAAATGGTTTGGGGGAAAAAAAAAAAAAAAGAAAGGGATTAAATCAGAAGCAGGTGCACGGCATGAAACTTGGGCTGGAATAATCAATGCACAGGGGATGAGAGAGAGGCAGCAGTTCTACAGAAAGGGAACTGATGAGGAGAAGAAAGCAAAGACTGGACCAGAAGTTGAGCAAGTGTCATATTCAGGGGAAGAGAAGGCAAGTATAGATAGGACATCACACAACAAGCTCCTTTTAGAGCAAAAGTAAGCTGCAGGTTAAGTGTGAGAGAGGCTTTTGATGGTGAGCAGCCTTCAGCTCAGGGTGAGGATGCTGAGGAAGAGCATCTCCCAGAGCTGAGACACTGTAGCCGATACAGCTGTGGGGCAGGGAGATGAAGCTGCATCTCCACATCTCCTCAAGATCCTTCTTCATGGATGTGCTTCTTGCCCTTGTGCTCCACACTCCCACTGCAGGAGACCTGAGATGTGTGGAGATGTGGAGAGACTAACAGCTCGTTGGGATCCCAGGGGAGCTGTGCAGAGCCCACTCTCTCCCCATGGCTCCAAAGGCAATGACAGCTCTGTGGTCTTCCTCTGCTCCTCGTGCACTCTCTGCTCTGCTACCCCCAGCTGGGATCGAAGCCAGGATTTTGCTTTAGGGTGTGAGCATCAGTTTGTCTTGATAATGTGTGGAGCAGGCTGTAGGTAGACCAGGGAAGTAGGCTTTTCTTTTTTTCCCCTCACTTCACTAGACAGAACACTTCTGGTAAGAGGAGGATATGAATTTAACTATGCTGTTGGCCTTGAGGCTTTAGGTATCAAGGAGAGATTATTTCAGAGATCAAACTGAATGCTGATTCGATGGAGTAGCTCATCCCTTTGGAGTGCTCCAGAAGGAAAAGGGAACATTGTCAGTTCAATCTACTGTGGAATTTATAGTATTAATGATCTGAAGAACACTTTAGGGATTTCTGTCAGATGTCTATTTTAATTTAAACTCTTGGGTGTTTAACTACCCAAAATATTGAGTTCTAGTCATTATAAAAACTAATAACAGGCTTATTTTGCTGCTAATTCAGAAACTGAGGTTAATTATCTATAGTGAAAGGATATGGCACTAATCTAAAGTCTACCTGAATAAGACACTGTAGTTAATTGATTCCCCATAAAATGACAAAAGATTCCTTCAGAGGGAAGAGATCTTTAATATTCGGGGCTTTCTCAAAGGTACTGGCTTTTGCTTCTCATGAAAGGCTTTTTTGTTGGGCTTTATCAGCTGCACCTTATCCTTTTCTTCCTGTTATTACTGGTTTATTTTTGTGAAAAAAAAACAAAAACCAAAACGAACACCAACCACCATCGGATGATGATGAATTTTGCAGGTGAAGAGCCTATTTGCTGCATCCCTTTGACACACAGTACTCCTTGGGCACTGGGTGCTTGCAACAAGTTACCCTACTGGAGTTGGTGGGAATTGTTTGATGTCCATTCCACAGATGTGGGATTGCACCCGTGAACTTGGCATCCAAATTTGACCCAGATCCATGGGTGCTTCAGCAGAGCTCCATGCTTCTGGAGAGTCAGGATTTGGCCCAGCTGGCTTTTCCAAAATCACAGAGCATGTTAAGCCCAGGGGTGAATTGCTACTTTGCACTCTGTCCTGTGTTCTCTTTGCTCTGCCATTCCCTTTCTCAAGGGCTCTGAATCTACCCACTCTCCCACTAGTTTATTTAATAGAAATCACTTTCGAAGCCAACTGCAAGCAGCTAAAAAAAATTAATTTAAACTTCCCCTAAAGTGTATTTGTCAATGTCCACTGTTGTAATTCATTACGTTGTATCCTCGCGTAGCCTGAACATGGCAGTGTCAGAACTCTGATGATGTAGTGCACTCTCCATGTATAATATATCACGAGAACAGTTTCAGCTTGGATGATATATGAAGCCAGCCTGGGAGGATTTTGAAAATAGACTTAAATTTCGAGACTTTTATGTAACTTCAAGTGGTCGAAGGCTTCACCTGAAGCATTTACTGAGGATTTAAATTGTAATATTTTTTCCATGCCAAGCAAGAGTTAGCAATGTCAGTTAACCCACTGCGGTTCTGTATATTGGCTAACTAAGTTGTGAAGCATATATGTGTGTCACATCTATCTACCGAGCTTATTTTGCAATGTTGCCTTGATGTGGTTGTGTTTCAAACAAAATATTACATGTGATTGCTGTTTAAAGTGGACAACAACACAGCGCCGATGGGCTTGTGAGCGATAGGATTGTGTGTATATGTGTGATAAGCATGGCTGGTTTTTGCTGCATGGGATCAAACCCTCCCATCTGAATATTGTAGTTCTGAGTAGGAGGCATCGGGATTTTCTAGTAAGAAGAATTGTTTTGTAAAGAATGTGTTGGGTGGTGTAGCTAGATGGAACTGAATGCTGAGAGCTGCACTGTGTAAACCAAGAGCGGATAAATACAAGGGCAGAAACAGCAGGAGGAGGGAGGAGAAAAGTGGGAAAGAAAATGGGAGCAACCACTGATCTTCGCTTATGGGCAAATAGCTTGTTGCCAGGGAGGGACTTTCTCTTGCAATTGTCTTTTACTTTTCTACAGTTTGCACTAAAAAAAAAAATAGAAATGTAAGCAGAGAGCATCTACCTTCTGTTTAATATCTTTATCAATAACCTTGATGAGCAGATAGAATGCACCCTCAGTAAGTTTGCAGATGACACCAGATTGTGTGGGAGTATTGGTCTGCTTGAGGGTAGGGAGGCTCTCTAGAGGAACTTAGACAGATTGAACTGATGGGCGGAGGCAAATTGTATGAGTTTCACCAAAGCAAAGTGCTGGGTCCTGCACTTAGGCCACAACAACCCCATGCAACGCTACAAGCTGGGGAAGACTTGATCTAGGTGGTACTGCTCCGGTAGGGAGATTGCACTAGATGATCTTTCGAGGTCCCTTCCAATCCCTAACTTTCTGTGAATGTGTGAAAGAGCGGCTAGNGAGTCGCCATCCCTTGAAGTGTTTAAAGGGCGCAGAGATGAGCTGCTTGGGGATGTGTCTTAGGGGTGATAAATATTAGAGTTAAAGGTTGGACTGGATGATCTTTTAGGTCTTTTCCAACCTAGGTGATCCTGTGATCCCTGCTCTTCCCTTCACTTCACATAAAAATGCACCTAGTCTTCTCTCCCTCACCTCTTTCCAAGTTCTCTGTTCTTCTATGACAAGGCAACCACATATTCCAGCCAGATCTCTTGATACAAGAGCTGGAGTCTGACTGAGCTTGTGCAGTGGTGTAAGGTGAGTGTGAAATGGCGTTTGCACGACTGTCTTGGGCCCCATCAATAGGGAGCAGTTCTAGTGCTTTTTAGGGTAACTACCTTTGATTGTCAGGGCTGTGGTAGAGAAAAAAACGTGAGTGTGCGAAGGAGCATTTAAAGTGTTATCTAACAGTAGTGAGCATTTAGCCCAACTCAATGTTCGAACTTAATTACCAGGAAAATGCTATACATTATGAGAATTTAAATCATTTAACAAGCCTTGTGTGAGTCTTAATGCTTTTTTATTACTGCCTTTTTCATATGCTTTTTATTGGACAGGACAAAAGCAATAGTTAGCGTAGACTCCTGGCACAGAGATTGCCTCTTGTTTTGCATAGGAGATGTTATGCTTTCCACTAGGAAGAAAAAGATGAAGTAGCTTGCTCTGTCGATCACTAAACCAGGGGGGAAGGAAGGAGAGAAGCCCCTCTGTAACCAGCCTGTTTCTATACAAACTTCAGCAGGGCTCGTGGGGAGGATGCTCAGCACCCAAGGAGATGGCCATGGGGTGGTAACACCAGAAATGCATTGAAGGCAGTGGCAGCTTGTAATGGTTTATATTTAGATGTCATGCTGCGTCTGCTTCTGAAGAAACAGCTGTAAGAGGAACGGAAAGGGAAATATTTTAGACTGAAAGAGCAGATCAAGCATAGAGGTAAATGCTGAGCTAGTGCCTCTTCACCCCTTGTCTAAGCTGCTCCCCCTGCTAGGACCATGGATTCAAAAAGTAAATCTGATTTTAGGACCTTAAATATCCTACCCTGTGGAGGTAACATGGCGTGTGGCAGTGATGTAGCTCAGACTCTCTCTGCTCACCAAAAAACTGCAAGGAGCTGGAGCACCAGTCAGAGTGTGGCTCCCACCATACCCCTTCCGTGGGTTTTTCTTCCTGACTTCCAGCCCCTTCTGCCCTGCGCAACACAAGCTGCTGGAGAAAGCTTCAGGTTGGGTGAAGCGAGCTCAGATCTCCTTCCTTGGCAGGCGGTGGGACCTTGCTGAAGCTCCTGCCTGAGCTGCTGGCTGGAGTTTTGATGTGCAGTACATAAACCTGCCTGAGCAGCTCTGCCACAACTCCGGTGCTTCAGCTGTTTTATGGGTCACCAGATGTTCCTGCCAGAGGGATGCAATGTGTGCACTCCGTAATGGGTTTGGAGCAATCACTCCACTGAGTAACAACCCTGCACAAATTTTCTGTGTTAAGCACGGATCAAAGGTATAATATATGTGTCTCCCTAGGCAGTAAAGTCCTAATTCCACCTTCTGCTGAAATAGCCTAGTTTAGTGTGTAAGCTTTTCTGTATGGCCAACCTCTGTACAGTAAACTGGGACATGGAACCTACTGAATTTACGGATTTGGTGATGAGGGGCTCTATTCTTCTTTTACTCTTGTAGTTAGATACTGTCTAAGAACTCATGAAGGGACTGGAGGGAAAAATCTTATGAGGAGAGGCTGAGGGAGCTGGGGTTGTTTAGCCTGGAGAAGAGGAGACTCAGGGGGGACCTTCTCACTCTCTACAACTACCCGAAGGGAAGTTGTAGACAGGAGAGGGATGGGCTCTTCTCTCAGGCGATTTGTGACAGGACGAGAGGGCACAGCCTGAAGCTGCACCAGGGGAGGTTTAGGTTGGACATTAGGAGGCACTTCCTCACAGAAAGGGGGATAAAACACTGGAATGGGCTGCCCAGGGAGGTGGTGGAGTCACCGTCCCTGGAGGTGTTTAAGAAAAGATTGGATGCCACACTTAGTGGCAGGGTTTAGCTGAGTGGTGGTGGTAGGTCATAGGCTGGACTCGATGATCTAAGAGGTCTTTTCCAGCCTTAAGTATTCTATGATTCTATTCTAACTTATGCTTCACTGTTTAACAGATTTGTGGAAGTAGTTTTTATTTTTTCAATCTGGTGATCCCTAATATTTTCAATACTCTGATGAATACTCAATCCTCATTTGACTCCTGTGTGAGGTGAACGCCTCTGATGGCTCCTGTGGAGGGCAGTTCCATGGCCTACACGTTGTGGCAGACTCATTTCCTCAAATCGGTTATAAATTATCAATTCTTACCCTAGTTCATATACCCCCAGCTGGTAGCCCTTACAATGATGCTGGTTAAAATTGGCCTCAGTGCTACAACCCAGTGCAGGTCAGCAAAGCTATGGTTGAAGTACCACTGCAGCAGAACAAAGAAGCAGCAGAGCTGCATTAGCAATGAATTCATTAAGCATTTGCATTTTCATGGAAATCTGATGCTATTTCATCTAATCGAAGATTGTGCTTTTTTCCCCAAAGTCTTACGTCTCAATCTATAACTGACACACTGTGAAATATCTGAAATCCACTTGAAAGCCCCTGGGATCAGTGCTGAATTCCATAGCCTTTTCACATTTGCAATTACACTAAGATACACAGAAATTATTGAGCTTTTTTTTTCTTTTCCACAGGTTTTTCTGCTAATTTGGTCAAAGGCATATTTGCACTAAGTGGCGAATTTCAATTCTCACTCATAAAGTTCCTTGTTCATTTCTACCAGTAACGTTAGGTTTGTCTGCAGTTTCACGGCCTGTGTATACATCCAATAGTAGGAGTTAGCTGTTTCCAGGTTTTTCTAGGTTTTTACTCAGAAGAAAAAAAAAAAAAAGGTAAAAAATTGTATTGTGAAAAATTTGCTACAGTTGCTTCTAATTCTTTGAGTTAGCGTAAGTCTCCAGAATTTGACTGGTGAAATCATAGAATCATAGAATACCAGGTTGGAGGAACCTCAACAATCTTCTAGTCCAATCAAGTGTGTCTCTGAGATGCTTGGAGTGCTGGAAATAGTCCTCTCCATTGAACTCTAGTCTAGTCTAGTTTCTAAAGCTCGACGTCTGCATTTACATTTGCAGATGGACCTGGCACTGAGCTTGCTCTTACCCTCTTGCTCCTCCTTTGTTCTCTGCATCCCCTTCGTTTATTGGCATATGGGCTGATTAATTACAGGGCTGCTCCCTGGCCCATCAGCTTTCTGCTCCATCCCCCCGGTGAAATGAGCCCAAGCAAGTTGGGAGAGACTGTTCAAATCTGTTCTGTGCAGACTGAGAGGAGCTCAAAGGAAAGCCAGCATTCATCATTCAAAAGATAAACATTTGACAGCACAGCTTGACTATGTCAGGAACACTTCTGTTTTAATAGTACGCCTGCAAGCTTTCAAAACAAGTGTTTACCTGTCACAATAAACAGTTATGAGTGAAGTACACAAAACACACTAAACTTGGAGCTGGCAAGCTTCCAGAAATGCCATGTGCAGTTAAACTCTTGAGCTTGTCATTCCATCCAACATAAATCTCTTCAGTTGTCTTCTGGCTTCTTCAGTGTATACTGGGGGACGTTTCTGATTGCCTTGGAGACATCTGTCTTGGATGCATACGTACAAATGCCTGGGAAGTGTAGCAAGTGCCTGGAGTTGACAGGCACATTAAGACCTAACTCTTAAACAGCTGCAATTAACTCGCTAATGGCTCCTGGTGAGCCTGGGTGTCTTATTTTGCTCCTCTGAAAACAAATCGGTATCTACACAAAGTACAAATCTCTGCTTGTAATTGCATTGGCAAATGGATGCTCCTGGTGGAAGTGTGGAGTGGAGCAGATGGGGGCAAATGGCTTCAGTTACGCGTTGGATCAGACACCCTCCTCCCCTTCTGCTCCCCCAATTTGGATCTTCTGGTGACTTCAAAAGAATGAGGAGCCTGATCTAGCGGCTGGCCTGGCCTGGCCTGGGTTTGAGCCTGATCTAACGGCTGGCCTGTCCTGAGCTTGAGCCTGACAGGAGAGAAGGTCATAAGTTTGCTTGGCTGCAGTTTTCTTGGACCATGCCAAACAATGAGAATTCTCACTTTTTCAGCGATGTTATTTCACTTTGTAAGACTTCCTGCCAAGTCTAACGCTGTGCAGCATACTGGAAAAACAGCTAAAGTCAATAAATACAGCCCATAAAAATAAAGTCTGGCACAACGTTTGCACAGGAAACAATTACGTCTTGCTGCCTTTTTTTTTTTAAAAAAAAAAAAAAAGCTGTTTCAATGCCTTAAAGAAAGGCTCAGAGAGTAAGAGGAATTTCCTCCTGTATATACATTTTTTTAATGGGATGTTTCACTTTTTAGCTGTGCTGTGAAGTGTAGGTCAGCCTCAGCTTGCCAGGTAGTGTGGTCTGATCAGAATGCAGCGGTTAAAACATCCAGCTTCTGCTCTTCTGCTGGGGATGCAGCGGTTGAAATGGGAATGAGGAGTCTCAGGCCTGAGGTTCTTGGGTTTGGATTTTTGGCTCTTTTGTAAGACACTTATAAATCAAGGTAACAGTGATTGTATGGGAAACAGCTCCCAAGATAGCGCAGTCAGTTTGACAGCACTTTTCAAGTCTGCTGGCGGTATGCTTCTTGGGCTTTGGTGAGCCTCTTTTCAGGAAACTCCTGGCCTGTTGTGGAATTTCTGGCTTAAAGACTCAAGCAACCATCTCCTGTCTGGGAGCTCACTTGGAACCTCAGTGCAAGTTGTCACGTCTCCTGACTTCCAGGTGAGCTCTGTAAGCTCCAGACCGTTGGGTTTCTCCCTTGCCCTGTGTGGCTTCTCACAATAACCTTCCTTTTTCCCTCACGTTAGTCCTTGGGTGCTCTCTTGCTTTAAAGGAGACATGTAGAGGGCTGCTGCCGAGCAGACCCTTGCTCTTGCCTCTCCCATAGTCAGCGTGGGTGGCCTTCTCCCTTGACTCAACGTTTCAAAAGGCCTCATCTTTGTTCCAAAGCAGAATGTAAAAGGCTTTCAACATCTCCATTAAAAAACGCAAAAATTCCAGCGTTTGTGCTCCTCTTTTTACTTCCAAGAGCACAGTGAGAAAAGGGAAGGTCTGCCCTTGTTCAGTCCTGGCAAGTCCAATCTAGAGCTGTGTTAAAATGCATATAAAAAGGGACCTTTCTTCCAATAAATGGCCATTTAATGAATAAAAGAGAAACAATTGAAGTCTGCAGTAATAGAACAATTATGTGCTGTTGTGCGTTCCAGCTGGCTACACATTGAACAGTTCTTACAAATTGCCGGAAACACAGCAGCACACGGATCCGATACGTTCCAGGACAGTCATTATTAAGAAGAAATACCATGTGTCAATCTGCTGAAGCCCTCTGAGGGCATTATCCTCCTAAAATCCCTTAATTACTGCTCTGGGGGCTCACGTGCATGCCTGGCCCGCAGCGTGCGTGAGGGGGAGAGTGCTGGAAGCAGTAACCCCGGTGTGATGTTCATTAACTTTCTCAGTCCCTGCTCTTTCCTCTGCTGAGCAGTAGAGGGAAGAAAGCTGGTTAGGGAGGCTGGAGGGAGGCAGAGAAGAGACCCAGCTTGAGAAGGTCCGAATAGCTATGGTGGAACAGGTGAAGAACTCAGAGCAGCAAAAGCGCAGGTCTGAGGTAGGAGGGGAAACGTGGACACACAGAAAGGACAGAAAAAAAAGTGGTGAGAAAGACAAACTAGCCAGTGGATGTCTATGAGCCCCATGTGCTTGCTCTTCGCACATGTTATTTGATATTTAGTTATATTGGTCTTTGAATGGCAATGAGGAAGATGGAAATGGCCCTGGAAGGCAGCTCTGTGTGTATGTGTGTGTACAGATCACTCTAATTAATAAAGCAAATCACTCGCCAATGTCATTGGGCAGAGGTTTGGGGTCAGGGTTGGCCTGTTTGGAGCCTTCAATAAAAGAGGAACTAGCTCAGGGTTGCACCCTGTAGTGTCTAAGTGCTGCCCTAAAAAAGGGCGGTGCCAGGCATGTCTCTAAGTTACTGCCAGACTGCTTGTCCTTCAGAGTCAGGATTTAAATCAATGTCTCAATGATAATTGAACCATTTGATGGGAATTTTTGGATGCACAAATAGGAGAAAACATGTCTGGGGGATTGTGATTTGGTGACAAGACACAAGTTTGGGGCTCCAGTAAGGTCCTCACCATCACACTGGGCTGATTTCATAATGACCTTCGGTTACTTGAAACCCAGTAAGGTCATGAGGGGCATTCCAAGCTGGTGAGTGCTGATTAAACATGATATCAACACCTCTGCTGGCTTAGATCTGTGGGAAGAATTTAAATGTCTGAAGAGCAGAGGAGTGGGGATTAACGAGCTGTGAAGGAAGGAGATGTATTTAAGGTGTTTGTGAAGAGGGAGAGGACTGAGTTCTTGTTCCGTATTTAGGATATTAAAGCTACTTTGCAGGTCTTCTCTTTTTTTTTTTTCTCCTTTCAAAAGAAAGCCTGAAAGCCCCCGCAGTTCTGAATACTTGTCAGGGATGTAATGATGGAAATTTTGTCAGCCTCGCTTTGCATAATAGGGATCATTATGTGATGGTAAGTTTCTCTGTATGTTCTGTACGTTCTGAATGTGGGAGGAATGAAATATTCCTGAGGTTTCTTTCGCAGAGCTTGTCAATGAACATGCTGGGTCAGGTTGTCTTCTCATTTATTAGCAGGAAAAGCGAAGATGACTCGATGCAAGCACAACAGTAGGAAATCATAGTGCCAGGAGAATCAGGTTTATTGTTTCAAATCCTACCAGCCTGACAGGTACTTCTCCCTTGCATCAGCTGTGTTTTCAGTTCGTGTTGGGAAACTCTGCTTCCTCCTTGAGCTCCTCAAGTGCTGCTGGGCCAGCACCCAGGCGGACCAGACATTGTGCTTACGTGCTGGCTCCCTTCTCATCGCTGTGTCAGAAGAAGGGCTGAGATGGTTTTTAGAACAAGAGGCAATGGCCTCAAGCTACACCAGGGGAAGTTTAGACTGGACATTTGGAAAAGAAAAAAATCACAAAAAGGGTTATAAGGCATTGAAACAGGCTGCCCAGGGAGGTAGAGGAGTCTTCATCCCTGGAGGTGTTTAAAAGCCATGTAAATGTGGTGCCTGTGTATATGGCTTAGTGGTGGACTTGGTAGAGTAGGGTAAATGGTTGGACTTGGTGATCTGGAAGGTCTTTTCCAACCTAGATGATTCTATGGTAGGCAAGGAATTGCCTGGTTATGAGCTGGGTGGGTTGTCCTGAGAGGCTGCAGAGGCCCATAGCTCATCATTTCAGTGCTGCTGCTTTAGGAGTTTCTAAAAACTGCAGAAATCCTTCCTGGAAATATAAATCATGGGTTGGTGGTTGTTTCAGAGGTTCCATCAAGACGTAGGATTGTCCCACATGCCTGCGAAAAGCAGACCACTAAGTCCTAACTCGGGCTGGCACAAACCACAACTGCCTGCTTGAGTGAAAATATGTCAAATCTGGCTAATAATAGCAGCTTGGAATTTCAGAGGAGCTTATCTGATTTTAACAGCTGGCTCCCTTCTGCTCCTTTGTAAATCTCAGTGAGCGATACACGGGGAGGAGCGTCAGCCAGTACTTTGCAAAGGAAGGTTAAGCTATTGCAATATGCGGTCTGCGGATGGGCAAGCAGATGTCCAGAGTGGCTACATGGCTCATGTGGAGCTGCAGAGGGCCAGGGGCACATCCTGGTCCTGCCCGTGGTGTCTTATCACACTCTCGCTTTCATCTGCGTGGTTTGACTTCATGAACTGCTGCTCTCTGATACCGCAAGAGACTTCAGAACATATTTGAGTACCTGGAGCTGAGCTAAATGGCAATCACCAGTAAAGTTAGTAGTTGTTGGAATAAATTACACTTTCCAACAGGCAAGGCCGTGTGTCCTTTCACACGCAGTAAGTAGGTATTTGTTCAAAACAATTAGACTCCATAGCCTAGTTTAGTACTTAATCAATTTATGTGGTTAGCTAAAGTACCTGCATATGCCCTTAATAAGTAGTGACATCCTTTTCCTAGAGCGCTGCTATGTGCTTACAGAGAAATTACAGTTTTAATTATGCCGCACAAGCCTAATGGAAAATCTAATTATGACAGTGGTATTTTTCAGCTTTTGTACCAACAGTGTGTTTTCTGAACCGCACTTGTGAGCATTGGCTCTGCTGCGGAACTTCAGGAGAGGAAATAGATTCGTCTCGGAGTTTGTACCATGCTGCACTTTGTAATTTGTGAATGACTGCTGTGTATTACTTAGAATCATAGAATCATTAGGGTTGGAAAGGACCTCTAAGATCATCAAGTCCAACCTTCTACCCAACACCTCCATGGCCACCAGACCATGCCCTGAAGTGCCACATCTACTCATTTTTTGAACACCTCCAGGATGATGACTCCACCACTTCCCTGGGAAGCCCGTTCCAATGTTTAACTACTCTTTCAGTAAAGGAATTTTTCCTAATAACCACTCTGAACTTCCCATGGCACAACTTGTGGCCAAATTTGTATGTTGTCATAAATGTTGATGCAGTAAAACAGGCAAACAGGAACCCTTGCTCTAAAGATTCCCCCTGGTCTAAACCAAACGCTTGTGTAAGCAGTGGAAGTACTGCAGCTGCTTCTCAGGGATTTGTGCTCTGTCTTTTTATTCTCTGATGTCTAATGTGGTGTGAACTCTGAAATGTTTTGCATGGATTAGGATGTTCACAGGTTTCCTTCATGACTAATTAGGGCTCAGCTCCTGTTGGAGCCTCTTTCTCCATAGGGATGATGTACAAATACTTTAGACCAGGACCTTGCTCCTCCCTTCTCTCTCCCAGGTGAGCAGGTCTTCACTAGCTTTACGTGGTCAAGGTTTTTTGAGTAGCTCCAATCCACCAGAGTGTTTATAAGCAGATTGTGTGCCCAAAAGCCACTCCTCTACTCAGGTTTTTCCCTTCATGAGTTTCAGACAATCCCAGTGATTTCTGTGAGAGCTGGCTGATACTTTCTGCAAATTCAGCAATATTTATGGTGCTTTATAACCACATGAGCTGTCTTAGTTTGGCTGTTGCTCATTCAAAGGGAAAAGATGGGATTTTCTGTGCTGTTCAGGGTGGATCCAAGCCTGCTTCTGCTCAGTACCCAGCATATGAGCATCATCAGGGATGAAGTCAGGGCAACTGAGCCATTCTGTACATCTTATCCCTTATGCAGATGGACTCGCCGTGGGCAAGAGGAGCCGTATAGTTGCTCTTTGTGAGCCACAGCAGCTCCTCCTGAGCCACAGCAGCTCTCTGGCAGTCACCCAGATTTGCTGTGAGTAGCTATCAATTTAGTGGATTACAATAGACCAAACCCCTGAGCTTTTCCAAAGACTTTACTTCAGTGTATAAAAAGTCACTCAGGTTCTTAATTACCATCCAGTTCATATCCAAAGGGGTACAGCCAACCTTTTGTTTGTAAAATAAGAGCAAGATCTCTCTGGTCACTGTCTGTCCCCAGCTTGAAACATCTGGCAGGGAGCGATTTCTCCACCCACATACAACATGGGACACTGGAGGTGCTCCTCTGAATTATTACAGATGCACTGGTACAGCAGGGAGGAAATACTGTGGAGATTAGAAGGAAGTTCTTCACTCTGTGGGTGATGAAACCCTGGCACAGGCTGGCCAGGGAAGCTGTGGATGTTGCATCACTGGATGTGTTCAACACCAGGTTGGACAGGGCCTTGAGCAACCTGGTCTAGTGAGAGGCGTCCCTGACTGTGGCAGGGGGGTTGGAACTACATCATCTTAAAGGTCTCTTCCAACCCAAACCATTCTATGATTCTTTGACACACACAGGTTGAAATTCATCCCAATGAATGTCCCTGAAAGCCTGACAGAACTGCAGGGAAGGGGAGCACTCTGGCAGTGGGAGCAAAGCTCTCCGACAGGGGGGTGAGCTGAGCTTCTCGGGCTAAATCCTTGGTCCTTTGAATTCCTTCCAAAGAAGTGCCTAGGCAAAAAAATTCATGGTGCTCTAAAGGTGATCTTCATCTGAGGGTTCTTTTCAGAGCAGTTCTAGAGCACCATGATATTTTCAACTAATGTTTTTACCTGTCAGTAGAACAAGTACTTCCTGAAACCTGACTTGGTCAAATGTGTCCTTCTGGGTGTGCCTCCCCCTGCCCCATATATCGTCAAGACGATAAGTTTAATAAGGCACATCTCACTTTTCTAGTCAGCTTTGTGATGGATCAGAAGCAAAGCATGTTGCTGTGTGCTCATATTTTGTCTTGGTTCCTTTAAAATCGTTTGTTCTACTTGGGTGCTTTGTGGCTACTAATAGATCACGTTATGGGAAGGACTGTAAAACCTTATGGCTGGAGAGTGCTGCAAATGTAAAGGTGTATTAGTGTGTAGAGTCTCTTTTTCTGCAAAGTTTAAAGCATATTGCACAACTGCAACCCCTCCTCTGCCGTCACGAGTCCTCTGCCTAGACCAGGTGTGATTACCTTATGTTATATATTTCCATATGAGCTGAAGAGCAGCTAAAAGCATCCTGTAGGCTCCCTAAGTCCTCATTGCTTTAATCGCAGGCATCTACATTTTCCCAGACATTCCCAGCAGTCCGAGGGTGGTGTATTAGAAATGAATGAAAGGCAGCAAGGTAAGAGGGATAGTGCCAAGCTAAAGCTGACCATCTGTCCTCCATCCCTGAAAATGAAAAGCTGGATTTGAGAGGGACCTAAGGGGCCCTTGATGGCCAACGTGGCTTCTGAGCTAATGGCCCTGCCCACTGCCCTACAGGCAGGAGATTGTCAGGCAGAAGCTGAGTTGGAAATTATTTTAGTGTTTCCTGGGTGATTTTTATTTGCTTTGGCCTAATCCACCTTTTGTATTTTAATTCTTTGGCTCACAGAGGTAACTACAGCCCTGTGTTGTCTGTGCTGAAAGTACTGGTGCCAGGATGAGGCAATTTTCTTTCAGTAGATACATCCCCAAAGCTTTCAAAGTGCCTGAGATTATGGAAGATGCCCTGCCTGTGCAACTTAATTGGACTACTGGGCTAAGACTGCCGCAAAGATATCCCCGTTAAGATATTAACTGATAGCAACACGCACAGATTAAATTTTATTTGTTGAATTACGATGATCATAGCAGTCCCATCAGGTAAAACTGCAGAGAACAGGTTTACTAATAAATAGTGCTGAGCAATCCTTCATTTCTCCTGGCTGTGAGAAGCCTGGAGCACAGCAGATTGCTGCTGGAGGGTCCTGCCTGAGAGGCTACCAAAGAGCAGCCTCCCATTACATTTTGCCATCCCATTTGTTAAACTGCAGGACAGCATTAGCCTGGCCTGCCATTTACATCAGTGAGAGGTGAAAATACTACAGAGCACTTCAAAGACGTGCTGGGGAAGAACTAGAAAATGCCTGGGAAATAATGGTTTCTCCTCCAACCCTCATTTTCACAGCAGTTGCAGAGTAAATCTCTGTCTTTTCTGGCCTCTGTGTCGCAGCCCCGTTCTGCTGCACGCTCAGAAGTGTTGGTTCAGAGCCTGCCTCTCACAAAATTAGCTAATGCCTTTTAGCTGGATATCTATCCCAATTTTAAGCCCATTAGGTGACAAGAGGATTCAGGGCCAGGCGAATTAGATGTTTTTGAGTGTGCCCAGGCACATGGGAGGGAGATCAGAGAACAGATAAAGAGGAGGAACGGGATGCACATGACTGGGGTCACAAATGCCTTGCAAACTCTTGACACTTTGTCACGGTNGAAGGTGCAGCCTTTACTTTCTGCACCCCCCAGTGTGGTACAGAAGATCCAGCAGTGACCTTGGTTTGCACACCAATCCTTGGTACTAACTATAAACATGGAGCATTATCACTGCTAGAAGCAGACTCTGTCTGGTAAACATGCTGCTAACTTCAGACAGACTTAGCTGAAAAGTAAAAGTCATAGAACAGAATTGTTCCATTTTAACCCAAACCAGGACACACCTGTAGCTCAAAGTTCAGGCCTTTCTGTTTTATTTCCAAAATCCTGTCCGCTTCCCCATGAAGCATGCTTTGTTTCAAGTAAAAAGAAAAAGAAGCCCAGATGTAGTCAAAACTTTCAACTCTCTGGCATGTTGTGAATTAATTTTGTCACCCTTGGGACAAGAGCAGCATTTGCATGGACATGAACAAAGTCAGATTAAGGGAGGATTTCTGAAGCTGAGGACCGGACAGGGACAGTCTTTGGAGACCCAGAAGCATCTCTGGACCATCCCCTTCTAATGAAAGTCCCTATCCTCTACTAACCAGGATCACTCCTGCATAGGTATGTGCTATGTTTGGAATATTCAGCCCAGTTTGGAGTGGGCACACGTGCAATGAGGCTGGGAATGAAATGTAGGTTTAAGCAGGGCCACAACACCCACCAGGAGGGAAAAATTAGGGGGGAGATTGCCATTCCTTTCCATGCATATAGAGCTTATTTTTCATGTTCTTGATGTCACATGAAGAGCTATGGGATTGCTGCGGAGCTGTGAAGGCAGCCTGAATGAACAGCCTTGTTCGTGGGAGAAATCCCATGAAGGGTGAGTGAGCAGAGCTTCATACACCACGTAGCATCCCTTCATGCTGGGCTCCAGAGCTGTATCTGTCTGGTTTGGTTGGGCAGCAGAGTGTGAGGAGCTGGCAGGGCAGGAACATCAGCAGCACCGCGGTTCATGCATCCCATGCCCAGGAGTAGCCCCAGAAAGGCAGTTCCCTGCTGAAGGGAAGCAATGGGAATCCACCTGAGTTTTCTTGTAAGAAGCAAACTGAATTTCTAGGCAATCGATGACACACTCTGCGTCAGCGTGTTTATGCAAAGTGCCTGTTACGTTAGCATAGTTCTAGACGGAAGTGGAGCAGAAATCCTACAGGAGAGAGTTTGCAGGAGGAAGGGGGGGTACACCGAAAACCTTGGATGGAGTCCAATATTCGAGCAATAAGACCTTAAGAAGCAGGCATCATTAGAAGATAATTGACTGTGGAGAGCAGTCACACATCCCAAGGTGAAGCATAGGGCACTTAACATATCAATAAGGTCAATTATCTGATTATGTCAGCTGCCTTAGCGCCGTTATTAACCTATATTGCTCTTATTAACCTTTCTGATGAAGAATCTTTCAAAAATAATTATATTAAAGTACAAATCTCTCAAGTTTAAAATATGTGAATGTTCCATTTCAGTAGTCGTGTGTCATAGGATAATGAACATCTGATTGCCTGGCTGACACAATGAGGTTTTTAATCAGGCTGCCTTGCCTAGGATCAGCGTGTTAGCTCTGACAGCCTTCCCTGGGCCCAGGCAGGCTCATGAAAGCGCTGCTGTCATGTTACGAATGGCGGGATTTAAAATTGAAATGTGAGCAAATAAGACGAGAAATGTAACGGATACGCCGAGGAGAGGGGTCCTGGGAAAATACCCACCGAAAGCCGCTGCAGTCAATTCCAATTATTAAAGCACACAGCTCATTCAATTAGTGCCGATGTACTTGTGCTTAGAGTATTTACTACCTCACAGAGCTGATCAAAGGGGAGCACATTGCTCATGAAAATTTGTTCATATTCATTTTGTCCTTTTTTTTCCCCTCCCTCCTCCTCCCCCCTCCCCGCTGCAGAACATTTAGAAGCAGGAAAGCATTTTGCCACAACTTTCAGCCATTCTTTCATCTACCGGGAAATGTGAGCGTTCCAATTTCTGCTGGGGATTACTAATTCATGACATGCTTTTGGCAAAACCCATGCAAATTCTGCTTGTTACAAGGTTTGATCACTATTAGGTTTCTTCTGTGGATCTGTGCAATAGGTGAAGTATCATTTCATACAATGTGGCTATTTGAGGAGCAAAACCAAGGGCCTTACCTGAGGCTTGTTGTCATGCTTATGCTTTGATGTGATTTGATTTTTAGGTGATCACATTGAGCATCCTTTAAAGATAATTTTTTATCCCTAGAATTCATCACCAATTTAAAATCCCTGAGCATTTTGAAAAGTTGAGGTTAAGCTATTCCTATGTCCATTTTGGGCTGACATATTTCTCCAGGTATGTCTGGTCTCCCTCTTTGACATCCAAGTGAGTTCCTTTGCTAGCAGAAAACTAAGTGGGAGAATCACACGTAAAACTAAAGCTGAAAAATTCTCCTTTCATGAAATTCCCCTTCATTGTCTTCCCCAGCTAGCTCCCTTTGCCAAGATCACCACTGTCAGCACAACACATCTGGTACTTGAGAAGGACAAGCATTTCTGGAGTCACTCCACATCTTCCCTTCCCTCTTCTGTAAAAAATAACAGATGATGAAAGCGTAATTCCTTGTCTCCAAGTGCTACTCAGGAGACCCTGACTTTCTTCTTATTGTGTGCTGGGAATACTAAAGGGGAGTCTTACTCTTCAGGATGAGTCACCTCCTTGGTCCACCACTGTAAGAATATTGTCCTCTGCCAGACCCCAAACCACCACAAAATCCAGACACTGTTGTGACCATCCTGAGCTGCAGCTCCTGGCTCTCAGAGTTTGACATTTTGGTGCTGACGACCATTTCTCTTGCACATCTTTTGTATTTCTTCTAGCAGGGTTAGGTTCTTCTCCCTGTGCCACACTCACAGAGACACTCTTAGTCATCTTCCTATTTGTCATTCTGCTGCAGACAGTCAAGAAGTAAACAGTATTACGTATGGCTCAGCTGATTTTGTGTAAAACTCTTTCTATAAAAAGTCTTCAGTGAGCACTGTGCCTCTGCAAGGTTCTGGGAATGATTCGAACTGTTAGCGCAGCCTTGAAAATCAGTCTGCTGGGATAGATTTTGGAGGTAAACAGAGGGCAATTATCTGAAATGAGGACTTGAGAAACACTATGTCTTGCGAATGTGGCCTCTAAGTCAAGTCAGTACATCTAGAGGCTGTTGCCCACAGTAATGAATGCGTGTCCCTTCCAGGAAAACAATATCTCCTTTTACCACCCACTAAGGTGTCAGAGCTACAGTGACAGTACACGTTTGGGTAGATTTTCCCTCATTAGCCTTCTGCTGGGTTGCAGTTGGCTTAGCTAGACCACACTGTTACGAAATTTACTGTACCTATGATCCAATATGTTTATAAATACATAAAGGGTGAGTGTCGGGAGGGTGGAGCCAGACTCTTCTCAATGGCACCCAGGGACAGGACAAGGGGTAATGGGTGTGAGCTGGAACACAGGAGGTTCCACTTGAATATTAGAAAAAACTTCTTTCCGGTGAGGGTGACAGGGCCTGACCCAGGCTGCCCGGGGGGGTTGTGGAGTCTCCTTCTCTGGAGATATTTAAAACCCACCTGGACAAGTTCCTGTGTGACTTGGTCTGGGGGATCCTGCTCCAGCAATGGGGGGATTGGACTAGATGATCTTTTGAGGTCCCTTCCAATCCCTAACATTCTGTGATTCTGTGAAATCTGTTTCTACCTCATGGAGAGTATTTCTTTCTGAGGCACTTGAAAGTTGAGAGTGTATTATGGTTTCAGAAGTCACTCCTTAGCCCTGTGAAAGCCTTGTCATCTCTCACCGCCAGGTAACATGAGCTGGAGGTTGATGCCATCAGCCCACAGACTGACAAAGTCTCCCTCTTTTTCATCTCTGATTTTCTGAAGACATCTGGAAGGTACTGGGGTTGCTGTCAGGACAAGTGTAATATCTCTTTCTGAAGATTTTTCTTCTTTTAACCATAGGTTTTGACAACATTTTTTATTTGGGTACTCTCTCTGCTTTGTGAGTAGTGTCAAAAGAAAGCTGTATTGGGCAAGAGGTGAAAACTTTGATTACAAGACAGATATCCAGTGGTCTGAAACCTGCTAGTCCTGCTGTGGGATTGAGTTTGCTTCTGAGGTAGAACCCAAGTGAAGCAATTTGCAGGCCTGAAAGCTTATCTGACTTCATTTCCCACGTATTACTACTTATTTTCTGGGGAATGAGAGGAATCTGTCAAAATCTGCTGCTGCTCGTCCTTTTGAGGATATTCGATAGTAAAGGGCCACTGAGTATGTATGAACCAGTAACTGGCCAGTTGGAGGAAATGTGTACGGAGGAATTGTTGAGCCCTGGAAGATTCTTACAAAGGTAGATGTGGATATTGCCACACTTGTGTACTAGTGTGTGTGTTCCTATTTCTAGAGAATAGCTTCCAAACATTTCTTTGGCATTTACCAGCAAGGACAAAATGGTGTAGCAAGGTGCGGGGAAAGAAGCAAAGGAAGATGCTGAAAGTCAGATTTTATTTCATATATTCTCAGTCCTGTAAGAATCTCTGCAAAACTATCAAAATGGTATTTCCCTTTTTCCTTTTCCTTTTTTTTTTCTCCTCTCCAGTGCTGAACATTACTGTACCAACAGCTTTTAATCCTTTCATCTTTATGGTATTTGTTTATTTGGTGAAAACCTTCCTGTTGCATCTTCAGTTTTCCAGGGCTCTAGCCATCACTTGCAGCATCTCAGCTGACTCTCGGAGAATCTTATCTGCTCTTTAGAGATTTCTGAACCCTGTTTCTCATTGTTGTCTGTAATACTTCTTCTTGCTCTAATGTTTTGCACTTCAACCGCTTAGATTTGTGTTTTGGAATGAAAGCATCACTTGTTCTCCTGAGGCCATGGGACCCTGATGTGTGAACTGTCCTGATGACAACACAGGGCCACCAAGTGTGCTACTTAATTCTAGCCCTGGGTTATGCTATTGCTGATATCCTCTAATATCCTCCAGTCCCTTGCTGAAGAATAACAGAAAGGGTATGATCAGCATGGATAAGATCCCTTGTCAGGCTGCTCTCCTCCAGCTGAACAGCTCCAGAGCTCTCAGCCATTCCCTGTCACAGAGATCCTCCAGCCCCTCAGCATCTTTGGAGTCTCTGCTGGACTCTCTCCTGCAGGTCCTTGTCTCTCTTAAACTGGGGAGCCCAGAACTGGACCCAACACCCCAGAGGTGGCCTCCCTAGGGCAGAGTAGAGGGGGGGAGTACTTCACTCAACCTGCTGGTCACACTCTTCTTCATGTACTCTAGGAGACCATTGGCCTTCTTGGCCACAAGAGCGTGTTGCTGGCTCATGTAACCATGTTGTCCAGCAGCACTCCCAGGTCCCTCTCTGCAGAGCTGCTTTCCAGCAGGTCCACGCCTCACCCATACTGGTTGATGGGCTTATGCCTTCCCAGGTTCAGGACCCTACACTTGCCATTGTTGAACTTCATGAGGTTTCCCCTCCACCCAACAGTCCAGCCTGTCCAGGTCTTGCCGAATGACAGCGCAGCTTTGATGTGTCAGCCACTCACTTCTTTCCCTTTCTTTTTTTTTTTCTTTCTTTTTTTCTTTTTTTTTTTTTTTTTTTTTTTTTCCTGTCTCTTTCTCATCCTCCGTAGGAGCTGAGAAGGACCAGAAACACTAATTGCTTCATATGGTGGCCAGTCATTCCTATTTATAGTGGATCTTGTCTGCATAGCATTAGGAGTCTGTAAAATTCCCACAAGGCAGGCACAGCTGAATAGACATAAAACTTGTTTTAAACAAATAAACAGATATTAAACAAACAGTGGAATTTCAGGACAACTATTTGAAATGATGAGGAACTGATGGATTTTTACCTGAAGAGGTAAAACAGTCCAAAAGTCATTATTATATTTATCTGGTCAGAGGAGTGAGGGAATTTGGGAGGTGGAAAACTGATACTTGAAACCTCTTTTAAAGATGTTGAGCTTGGCTGATTGCCATGGCTTGGAGAATCTGCAAGCAATTGTCCACACAATTAAATAGGAGCATACAAATTCTATTCTACTGGGATTTTTCTGCAAAAATAATGTTTTGAGGCTTTGTAATGATGTCCCAGTTGGACGTTGCTTTCATGAGACACATTACTCATGAGAAAACGAAATCCCATGAAGTTCAAGGGAATGTAAAACTGAGGAGCCTTGTTCACCAAGAGAAACCTAGAAGCAGAAAGATCGAATTTGTCCCGATGGTCACAGAGTCGTTCAGTAAACAGCTGCATCTGTTTAGTGGTATTTGCTCTGACTTCTGTGGTTTCGTTCTGGCTACTGGAGATGCCACCATCGTGAGTGATGTACGGTGGCAGATGAGCCTTGAAGAAGCCATTTAGACAAATTCCAGTTTGGTTTTGCCTTCCCTTGGATTTGGATGTTTCTCTGGACTTCTCAGCTCGCAAAACTGCGAGGGCTTCTTGAGGAGCAGGCTGACCCGTGGATACTCCTGCTCGCAGCCACAACCAGGAAACACAAAATCCTGGGGAAATAAAAGCCACTCAGAGTGAAACTGTAACATTTGAGTTTGCTTTGGAGTCAGTTGGTACTTTATCTGACATTCCCAGTTGTCTTGTGCTAATACCAGAGGCCTCGTGCTTAGCTCTGCCATGTAGACAATGTCAAAGTAATGCTTGAAGTTACTTTCTGGCTACCACAAGCCCTGTTCAGTGGCCAAGATTAGCCTCGGTCCCAAAACCTGATATATTCTATTGATGATCTTAGAGATCCTTTCCAATCTTAATCATTCTATGATTCTCTGTTGACTAAGCTCCGGGTCAGCCAGCTCTGGTTTGGGGTGCATGCCGTGGGACTCGGAGCTTCAGCAATGTCATCTTAGAACTGTTTGTTGCATGGTGCACATCTAGCTCCTTGGGTGAGGGAGCTTGGGAAGCTGGTGCTGAGCAATAGAACACGCTAGAGAGCAGGATTTTGTGCAAGATAGGGACCTGCAGTGGTGTAAAGTGAGGATGGAGCAACTTCAAAAATCGCTGTAAAACCTTTTGAGTTCCACAGTACCATGCTCTGGGGAGGTTCCTGTGCGGCGAGGGACTTTACAGCACCAGCCCGTCTCTAGTTATGACTCAGCCATGTTACACATTCGTTAAAGAGTTAGGTGAATAAGAAATGAGTCGCGAGCCGCACAAATATTTGGAGCTGCTAACATTCACGCGCTGTTATTTTTCCATAATAACGAGGACTCCAGGGAGGCCAAACTCTGACTACAGGAAATCTTGACAGCAAGTTCACAGCTTGGAGGTGTGGGTTGGGTGTTGTTGGGTTTTTTTCCGACCGCTGCAGTGCAAACAATTGATCTGCTGGATAAATGGCAGGAACATGGCAAGAGCTACTGCTTACAACTCCAACAGAGCAAGCTACAGCTTCCAGTGCCGATCCTCACCCGGCCCTGAGGTGGGTGAGCTGCTCCTCGGGTTCTCCTTTCTCCTTGAGGAGGCAAGCAAACTGTTGTTCTTCACCCCGAGCGAGCCAAGGAGCTGGAACGTGCGACTCATCCCCTCCTCTCCTCGTGGTGGAGCAGCGTGCCAGGCTGGATCGCGGGGTCTGTGTGCTAAACCCCC
>WEIS01030058.1:0-14282 GCA_013389965.1 Todus mexicanus | reverse complement strand
TTTCTACATTTTAGTTGAGAACATCTTATTACAGTGTTTTGTCACATGAAACTTTGTGCAGCTATATCTATGACTAGTTTGTTCTGGCTCAGTTTTTTTCTTATTAATCATATTAGGCTTACTCAAGGCTCATAGAGGGTTTTCTCTGATCCCACGGCACAGAGCTGTGTGGGATTTTTTTCTTTAAACCATTAGACTCCCCCGGCACAGCGACTTGGGACTGTAATTGCATACCAAATCAATTCTAGGGTTATACTTCTAGTATTTTTCAAATTTGTCAACTTTTATGGTTGGGGTTTTTTTCATATTCTGACTGGATTACAGAAGCCTTAAAAATACTTAACAAAGATGGGCACCATCCATATGTTTGTGTTCAGAATAAACCATTGTAGTAAAACCATCCCAAGTCAAGTACATCGTTGACACTTTTCTGCTTAAGATCCATACAATTGGAAATTTATGTGCTGAATTCTCTCCTACCTAAGTGAAAAATGATTTTTCATTAACTAATGATCCCTATAACAAATTTTTCATCTTAAAATCCCCTGACAAGCAGTCATTCTCAAGTTCCATTTTTTCCTCAGATATTGTCATTAGCCATGATTTTCTTCTTTTGAGTTGTAGTATTTTTTTTCAGCTGTAAAGTTTGCTTTTGTAAAACCTCTAATAATGAAGTGCATCTTGTCTACAACATGACGATGAACTAGTCGCTATTTTAAGAAGGTTCTAATTGCCTATATATGCCTCATGGTCCAAATTGCTCTAGAAGTCTTTGCCTGTTATTACATACCATTTCAATTACCTTCTAAATGATCTATTGACATCTTACTGCAAACTTAAGGAAAACAAAATGTGTCAGATGGTCCCCCAATGCTTTAAAAGCTGTTCAACTAGCCTGCCTTGAGACGTTGTTCTAAAATCTACAGTGGGCAATTAGTTAATGAATTTTACATCTTTTTAGCATTTGCGAGTAGACCATTAATGAGGGAATAAACAGTAGAATTTTATTTAATCCCACACGTTGCTTAACATGAATTATTAAGCAAGGGACACACAGCCATTCTGTCTGTTTGGCAGGACATCTGTAGTGCTCTGGATACAGCATCCCTTCTTCCAGATAGATGGATAAGGCCCATCGACAGATATGTATGGATGAAACGTGGGTCTAAATCCCTTTTTCCTTGAATGGAATGAAGCTGGGGGAAAAAACAGCGATGTTCACCTCTTATAACTTGGCATTTCTTCAGTGTAACTGCTTACATGAAAGCGAATAGGCTGTCTTGTATCAGTGGAGAGAAAGAAATGTTTTGGGGTGCAATTTACTTGGCCAAAGACAGATATTTACTCTGAAAAGAGATAACTATCCAGAGTACATAAACAGAAATGCTTATTTATTTTCATTGGTGTCAGATGTAGACATTTCTACTTGGTGAAAAGAATTCTGCCCTTTATGCCCGGGCTATGCACTTAACAGGCAATTTATTATTGCTGAGCTATAATATCAGTTCTGTCATCCTTACTAGTGTCACTTATTCAGTGAGAGTATTTACATATTAAAGTATTACTCAGCATGAGTAATGGTGCCAGCACTGAGGTTATGTTGCAAGTAGAGAGAAGAGATGTTTCCATTAGCACGGAAAAAAGCACTGGAGACTGGCACTTGCCAGAGGTTCTGCTTTCTTTTGATTATCCTCCCTTCTTCTTATGATTGACTCCAAGCAGTTCAGTGTCTGTTATTTGGTGGAACAGAATATGTCTTTTTCAGAGATTTATTCATGATATCGCAAGAAAGTCTGTGCGTAGGTATCAGATTGTCTCTGTAGATCACCAGCAAATAGATTACTAGAGAGTTGCGGGAGTTAGGGATAATGTTGTGGGATATGGGAGAATATAACTGAAGATAATGCAGTGATGATGGAGGGGGCAACTATGAACCAGAAGAATAGAGAGGAGAGAACTAGGTAAGATGGGGATACTTCTAGAAATAGGAAGTGGATGTACAACCTAATAAGGAGAAAATCAGTTGAAATCTCTAATGGCCCATCCACTTGAGCTGGACACCTCATTCTGATTTGCAGTGGTTTTATGATGAGGAAACTCATTTAATACTTTTTCTGAAAATGGAAAAGAAAGAACATTATTTCAGATAGGTGAGATTTAATTTGTATTTGGTTTGGCATGACTCTTTACCATTGGATGGAAAAAAAAAAAAAAAGGATATTATATCATATGATATACCCTCTTTTGTGGTCCCTTTGGGACCTCTGCCACTGACAGTTCTGCACTATTATGTCAGTCTGGTACCACTGGGATCTTTCATACTGAAAACCTGGTATGTGTCTGAGCCTAACTCAGATACCCAGACAGACAAATATAAGAAGCTGACCATGACATGAAAAAGAAACCACAGAAACCTAGATACTGGGCTGTGTCCCATGGCCATGAGTTGTCCAGAGTCAGATTTTACTGTACTACCAGCATGAAGATAGAAAAACTAGAAAGTTGATAGAAGCAGATCAATTAAAGTGGAAGTACACATGCACCACTACCTGAGCATTCACATACATTTGAATTCTAGGTCAAAAATATTTTTCTCCAAAATATAGAATGTTTGCCAAGATAGGAATATGTCTGCATCACCATATAAATCATTACTATACAGTTCCTTATGGGCATGTGAATAATCATCAGATCTGTGTATATTGTCTGTAGACAAGCACAGGTCAATAAAGGATTGACTTATATCGACTACATTTATTTTAATAGAATTATTCATTTCTAATCCCCTTAATAATAAAGTGTTACTGCACTGTTTAGCTTCCCAGCTGACTCTAGTTACTCAGATTATATTTCAGCAGCATCTCATTTCCATCTCTTAACACTCTACCACTGTCTCCTTGGCAGTGGTATTAGCTATACCTGAAATGTCATTTTGCTTGTCAAAACAATTGTGCATTCAGCACAGAGCCTCAGCAAAAGTATGAAGGTAAATGAGCTTTTCTCAAGTATCGCCTAATGTTGGAGGAGTCCAGATTTACCTGTTCTCCACCTTGAAACCCCGATATGCAGTGAGGCTGAACTCAGTATTCAAAAAGACGTAGAACACTGTTGGCTTTTTGCTAGATTTTCAGCTCCCCACATGATACTCCTTAATTCATACACTGTGCAGCCAAAAGGAACCTTTGCAATCCCCTGTCTTGCCTCAAGCATAAACCTACCCAGATTTCATTTCTATTTGAACTTGAGTCTTTTGAAGGAGAAAGAATCTTGACCCTCTGTAACAGAGTTCACCACAAACACTAAGGAGCTAGTCCTGCTGTTTCAGTAGTCTTACTGCTAAAGTACATGCCTATTTCTAAGTTAGAATTTGTCTAGGTCCTTCTCACAGCCATTAGATCTTATTATACCTTTGTCTGCTGTCTTGAAGTATCCACTAACAAAATGATGGTCCCTTCAGAGGTATTGTAGACTGTGATCAAGTCATTCCAGTATCTTGACTGTCCCGAAGTCCTAGGTCTTCCGCAGTAAAGCATATTTTGACTGTAAAAGAATGTGATTAATCTTCTCAGATAGCCCAAGCATGAATTTCGTTACATAGTCATAATGCATGGTTTGCTCATAGTGATAACATTTAATTTCAGTGTTAATTTGTCATTCGTCTTCTGTACTCGCACCTTTTTCTCAGGAGGGGAAAGAGAAACCCTTCCCTTTGATAGTCTGCATGCAGGCTCTCTTAATTTTTGCCACCGATGACTTCTGGCTGGCTGACACTTAGTATAGCTCCTACCAGCTCACTAGGGGGAGGGCTTGCCTCAATCTACATCACAGTTTAGCTGCCTAAAACCAAGGGAGGTACCTACCCCAATTTTGGGGAGAGTACAATACAGATTGTTGAAAACTATGATCTTGAGACACTTCACATGGTGCTTCATGGTAGGCCTAAACAGGAAAATAACTGACTTCAGTGAAGGCACTGCTAATTAACACCACCATGAAAGAAGATCTGCTAGCTCATTTTCAAACAGGAGCATGGCTCTTGCAACAGGTTAAAGACTGACAGCACTATTCTTTAAACAGGCAAAATTTCCATTAGAAGTATAACCACTGAAGTGCCACCTCACAGCAAATATCCACGAGAGTTTTGCTTGCACAAGGAATAGCTGGTTAGGTACCACATCAGTTTTGTTCCTTAGCCACCGGAAGTCATACAAAATAGCAACAGGAATTCAGTAAAGAGTAGCAAAACCGGTTTATAGTTTATACCAATACCGTGGCCTGCACCTGACTCTGGTTGCATGTAGCACTATGGCAGAGGATTCTCTCTCCACATGCCAGACACACAACACTGCACTGTATCAGTCACAGCCCACCAGGAAGGTCAGAGGACGTGACAATGATGGTGCAGCTCCCATCCACGGAGTGATGTGGAGATCTGCAGGGCAGTCACAGAGCAGCCAGCCACCCGAGCCCTGTGCCCACCATGCATGCATTTGGCAGTGTTAACCGCTCTTGGGAAAACCACCCCACAGCCCCGTTGCCAAGAAATGTTGGCAGTAAATAAATAAAGGAGCAATGTCTTCAGGATTGTTAATGAGCTACGGAACGAAGTTAGGTGGGAATCTGCCCCTCCCTTGCAGAGTTAAAGAGATAATGCAATAAATGTTCTGTACCTTTTTCTATCAGGGAACACTTTCAATTATTCGGGAGTTTTTCTATAATGGAAATTAGAACTGTGTTTCAGTACAAGCTGTTGCTAAAGGTTTTTGTTTTGGTTTGGTTTTTTTAATTGAGTGTTACATTTGCAGGATTAAAATCTGCAGATAGCGCACTGAACTACTCTTCTTAGCTCTACTTCTTCTTTTGATTACTTAGATCCCTATGTGAAGATCCATCTGATGCAGAATGGTAAGAGGCTGAAGAAGAAAAAGACTACAATTAAAAAGAACACTCTGAATCCCTACTACAACGAGTCTTTCAGCTTTGAAGTACCATTTGAGCAAATTCAGGTAATGTCAAACAGCTTTTTGTCTTCCCTCTGCATTCCATTTCTCAGCCCTTATAAATATTTAACAGGAATCTTGTTAATTATCACGTGTGCATGCCTTCATTAGCACCTAGGTGCCAGCCCTGTGCTACATTAGATGAGTGTGACTGCTTCAAGAGGGAAATGATAAAATGCACAGTACTTATGAAGCTTTGATTCATCAGTGAGAAACGGATAACTGACATTTTCTATTAACAGAAATGGATTCTGAAAAAAAAAAATTGTCCACGGGGAGATAACGAAGAAATGTGCCAGCAAAAAAGTATAAGGATAAAAGAACAGTCGTATATAGCAATTTTCCCAAAATTATTTTAAACAGTAAATTGGCATCATCAGTTAAATTTGTATTCCCTATGCATTTAGTGGTCCTCTTTGTTGAGAGCACTGCAGCATCCCTCTTAAGAAAAACACACAATTCAATCACGTCTTTTTTTCAGTTATTCACCACACCATAAAAACTTTTTCAGTGATTCATATGTCCCTTGGAAAAAGACATTTGAGAATCTCAGGGGTCGGAACGGTAGTCTTGGCACCTCCGGGGAGCTTCAGCAGTTGCCCAGGTACTACTCCTGGAAAGTTCAGTACCTAAAATTAGAGGCCTCAGAAGTCAGCACAGTGAGCTGGATGTCACCTACATGAGGAGTGGGAAGTATGAGGATGGATTCTGATGTCACTTTTTTTTCAGGGACTCAGTTACCTGCCCTTGGGCTACTGTGACACAAATCATCTCTCATGAGAATGAGATTTAACTTCTGATGTTATGTCTTGTAGAAAAGGCTAGTTAAGCTCTTCTTAACCATCTCAACAGGCGTGTGGGAAACCTGCATCCAATTCACTCTCCTCCCTACGTGAATTGAAACCTTTATCTTCAAAGTCATAAACAAGTACTCTTGTCGCCTGTGCCTATGGCTTGTGTTGGGAATCCAACACTCATTTCTGCATAAATAATAAGTATGTGGTTGGCCACAGAGCATAAAATCACCTGTTAGTTGGGTGGTTCACTGGGAAAGGAAGAGACTTTGGTCTCTGATTTGATCTAGGTAATGTAAACCACAGAAAGATCTGTTGGTACAGGCCTTCTCAATTTTTTTAAAGCCTTAACCATTAGCATTGAACTATTTCCTTATTTTGGTCACTTCTTAGAGCATTCAGTGGCAGAGGAGATTTATTGATTTAAATAATATCCTCAGAAGAGAAAAGAACTGCTTGCTGGCTTCCCACCTGCCCACAGAGCCCCTGTGGCAGTGGAGATGTTAAACAAGACAACAGCTTCTCCAAGTGGAAACAAGTGTGGAAAGTGTACTTTCAGGGGCCTCCCAGTATAAATGACCATAATTAATATATTCTAGGAATGCATCCTTTTGTGGCTTGTAAGAGAGATCTAGTTATGAGTTAGATGCCATACTACTTGTAGCTAAACGGGTTTAAATGTCCTGAGTCAAACTGGGAACACTTCTTGATTAGATGAGAGCATGGTATGGGTTTTGACACTGTAGCCCAGGAGCCAAAGCCTGCATTTCAACTAAAGCTGTGCACTTGTTTTTTATTAATGTGCTACTGACAAAGGTAATAAAACTAGGTAAAGTGAGGCAGTAGGAACAGTGACCTGGATGCATGACCAGCCTCTTTAGAGTTGTCTTCATGCCCCACAGCATGTATAGGTGTCTGTGGACTCTAGGATCTAAAAAGTTGGAAATCCAGTGGGGCCTATTACCTGTAGGTTTTAATGAAAGCTGCTCTGCATGCTTGTGAAAGATCTCATAACAAGCACTAAAGACCCAGAGGCAAGAGAAAGATTAATCAAATCTAGTCTCTCTGGCAATTTAGGCAATGAATGTCTTGATTTCTGAATAGGGACAGGACTGGGGAATTGGAATAGATACCTCCAAGTTGTCAGGCATGAGCTTTGGCATAGTTAGCTACATTCTGTAGGTACTTGACCATTTTGTGTTCTAATCCTAAGTCAGTTTTGTAAGGTGGATATAGGCCCTTTAGCTGTTTAAATTTTTCCTTTTTTTTTTTTTAATAAGTTTATTAGAATGACTTTATAGCTATTTACTTCAGTATCTAGCCTCAATTTAAGGTCTGTAATTATGGACTTTGGTCATATGCCAGTGTATTTTGGAGTTCGTTATAAGAGACTATATTTAGAAGTTATTTCATTATGACTACTGAAGAGATTTCATCATTAGAAAAACACATTTGAAATGTTATTTAGACTTAATATGGTAAGAATCACTGTGACTGTTGGGTAACTCACATAAAAGTCGTTAAGCAAACTTTCACAGTCAAATGAAAACTAATGGTTATATAAGTTTCTTGATTGTTGGAGAGTGAAGACAAAAGCTCATGGAGGGGAAGCAGATGAATAATGGTACATCTGTGTAATGTAAAATGAGCCAAACATAAACATTTTCGACAATTTAATAGTGACTATGGGGTTTGGCTCTTAAGGGACAGAAAGTGATGTCTTTAAGGATAATGGGAGAACACCGCTGGGAAGTCAAATCCTGTTGCTACAAAGCGCATGTTTTGCCACATGCAAGACAAACTGCCTCTGTAGGTAGCAACATCTCCAGGTCTTTTCAGTCCAAAGAGTGCTTAATCATGCTGACAAAACTGCTAATACAAGTGTTTATTAGCAGAGGTGGTGGTTTCTACATGCACCTCTTGGGTTTTCTGGTGCAGCTGTTCCTTTAATCTATGGTACAAAGGCAAAGAGGTGCTTGCATTTCTCTGTAGGCTTAAGCCAAAGACGACGAGGTGAAAATCATCTCAGACTTAATCATCTGAGCTAGCTATTCTTACATCTTTACAGAGTAAGGAAATGGATCTTTTGTTTGCACTTCTTATTGTTGTCTTATGATTAACACACACACACACGCAAAATCCAATTGTAACTAGTCCCTGAGCTTCTAGGTATAGCAGGCAACTTTTTCTTTTTGTATCATAAAATCATAATTTTGTGCTTACTTTTTATATCTGTGATTGTACCATGCATCTAAAACATAAATGTTCATTTGGGGAGGTACCACCAGCATTAAAAGTGAGCATATTGCAAACAGCAACACTGAAACATCACTTAGGCATCTAGGAATACTTGCTTCAGGATATTGCCTTTTGTCAGGAGTGCTCTGGGGAGAAAGAATCTTGAGTTTGATGTACACTTTTGTCATCAGCAACTATATAAATACTTTAGTGCCTGTTGGAATCATTGCTTTCTCTGGCTCAGTGAATTGTACAACCTTGTAAGAGAATGGACTCTATAAAAATAGACCTCATGAGCCTGGTTTGCAGATATGCTTAAAAGAGTCAGTTGCTTTTAAAAGATAATCCTGTAAGCACTGAATTTAATCATTCTAGTAAGAAATTCAGATTGTGTTTGTATTTAAAGCTTTACATTTAAAAACCTGGTGCTTGAAGAAATGTGTTTCAGGCCATTTCTTCCTCCAGTTCAGGAAACTCACACTATAATAAGGCACTATGTGTATTTATTGTGGGATAGAAAGGAATCAGGAAAAGAACTGTATGATCATCTTTTAAAATAAAGCTCCCTAAGGAGAAGTTTACAACTTATTAAAATCAGCCCAAGGCTGTCATAGGTGCTGTTGGGGAAGAACACCACTCCACTGAAGAAGTAGCTGTTTGGGCTCTTTCGACAAGTATTAATGACCCAAAGGAGATGAATGTGTGCATGTGCACACAAATGCATACACAAATGCCTGGCTTGAACATCACCTTCCAGTGTGCTTCAGTCTAAGTGAACGGAAAATTGTCTATGAGCTGTGACAGATGGGCTCACACAGATTTTGTGGGAATAGTTTAACCCTGTTTGCCAGAGGTCACCGTTCCTACAGCAGAAGTGGCACTCCAGCACCAGCTCCATCGTAGGCAGTGCTGGTGTGTCAGAGACCTGAGACACTGGGGTTTATACTTCTTTCCAACTCCCATGAGCAAGCAGCCTGTTTATTCTAGACTCCTTTATAAATATATAGAATATATGTGTATACTTACACGTGTACATGCACACACACAGAGATGAGTATGCATACACGTGTGTGTATGCATATAGTAACCATAAAGGCTATCTTCTGAATTTGTCTGAAAATAGCTGATTTGCATGCTGGATGGATGGCTAAGAGTTGTTCAGAAGTAGAAAAGCAATTAACAGACTAGAGTACGACATTGCAAACATTAACTTGGGGTAGAGCTGTTTCTGAATTTTAGCTGCTAACTTATTTACTTTAACAATAATGATGTGTTAAATTATACTACTTTTGAACTGGCGTACCTTAAGATCTTCATTTTAGCCCTGCAGGCTTCTAGCAGTCTAAGTCTTCAACAACAACAAAAGATCCATAAATTGTTAATCTGTTAGAGGGAAAAAAATCAACCTCAATTCCCATATGAAGATCTTTGATGCAAGGGGGCAAGTTTGAAGTTAACAGGGCGATTGTGAATTTTATTTGCAAGGCTTACAAGAAACAAAAACAAAAGTTTGAATTTGCTTCTCACTGGGGGAACCTGCTCTAGCTGTCACATACTGAGTCGCCTCCCTCCCCACCTCATGGAATCTCCATTGTCATTGTCCGTCCCAAGATTCATCTCTGCCCACCTTCCTCTTGGTGTCATGCTCACTGGTCTTTCTTTATCTCATTGTAGAAAGTGCAGGTTGTTGTGACTGTTTTGGACTATGACAAGATTGGCAAGAACGATGCCATCGGGAAAGTCTTTGTGGGCTACAACAGCACCGGAGCGGAGCTGCGGCATTGGTCAGACATGTTGGCCAACCCCCGGCGGCCCATTGCACAGTGGCACACCTTACAGCCAGAGGAGGAGGTAGATGCCATGCTGGCAGTCAAGAAGTAAATTGAATTAAATTAAATTATGAAGAATAAAAAGAAGAAGAGGAAGAAGATGAAGCCTTTCTGCATTTGCCCACATAGTGCTCTTTAGCCAGTATCTGTAAATACCTCAGTAATATGGGTCCTGTCATTTCCAGCCATGTGTTCCTGACACAGATCAGTTGTACTTTTAAATTCCCGTTTTAATTTGCACAAATTTAAATGTAGAGAGCCCTCTAAAGGCGCTTCATTTCACCACTGCCCCCCCAGATCTACTCTTCTTTTAAGCAATATGATGTGTAGATAGAGCATGACAGAAATTATTTATTGTATCACACAGTTGTATATATACACCAGTATGCTCAGAATTTATTTCTAGTTTGTGTATTTGTATGTTGTAAGCGTTTCCTAATCTGTGTATATCTAGATGTTTTTAATAAGATGTTCTATTTTAAATTATGTAAATTGACTGAGATATAGGAGAGCTGATACTATATTATAGGGTAACTATTGTATCGTCTGCATTCCAGAAAAAAAAAAAAATTCCAACTTGTAAGGCACTAGTAGTGTTACACTGACATCTTAAAGGACAACTTAAATCTGAGCTTTCAACTGGACCATCCTAATAACACGCTACGCGTCCACAGTGAATCTTGGAGGGGCACATCCAATTGGGTAGACTTCTTTCACAGGCAACTTAGCATGATCTGAGCAGTTCCATGGCTGACCTCAAGGACATGTAGACAGAAGACAGGATATAATTTTTTTGTATATATTCCAAAGCAAACACATAACAGACTGAAATGGCTTTAGACTGGAAGTTGAGGAAGCAGTTCCATAGGAGGCAAAGATTTCATCTAACATACGAAGTAAGACCATTGCAGAGGTTGTGCAGGGAGGGGGGGGTGGGGGGAAGATGCAGCAGTAGTGAAATGCTGCCATGAAAACAAAAGTAGCTCTCCGTTATCACCTTTATACAAAATTTACATACTGTGAATTCCATCCACGATTTCACATTATAATGAGTTTGCACATTAGACTTTGTAACAAAATATTTTATTATACTAACTCAGATTAGAAGGAATGCAGAATATTTTTTAGACACAGCCGTGTGAGTTTATTATACAAAATAGTTTCATGGTAAACAGACAGTATTGTAATCCCATCAGAAGATGACAAAATTTAGCCATAGTTCTAAATGCACTTCAAAGTAAGCCAAAAGAGAACAGCTAGTGACCTTTTATATACTATTTATACTTAAGTTTTAATTTGTCCTTTAAAAAAAAAGTGAAAACAAAGAACAAGTTCTAGAAAACTGAAGCAACCTCTTCTGTATACTAGATGCTCGTTTCAGGAGGAGTTTTTAAATGTTTTCAATGTTATTATGTAGTAAATGGCACTATTATGAAGCTATTAGTCATTCCATAAGAGTCTTGAAAGACTGCTCTGTGTATCACTGTGACTGCCGTGTGTGCTTAGAAATGTAGTTTTCTCAGTGGATAGCAATCAATTTATTCCGTAGTGATATTGTAATAATACTGCCATTCCCTTCTACTGCACTGCCGAAGGAACGCATAGCACAAGCAGTTCTAGTTATTACGGACCAATTTAGAACTGGGGAGCTATGCAGGGGACAAGGATGCTATATTGAATGGGTTGACCACGCAGCATTTTGTCAAGCCCTGTGCAANTTTTCAGCAATGCAAACTACCCCAGAAATGTGGAAATGCTATACCTTTTGGAGGGAGGCATGAGATAAAGCCTTCATGTTCTTATCAATTGTATCAAACAGAAATTATTGAAAACAAAGAACAAAGATGAATGTAATCAGTCGGAGTACTGAAAACTAAATTCCATGGTCTCTCTCAGGGCTCTGCTTGTGGGAGAGGCGTGGCAGTCTGAGAGGTCAGTCCAGTGATGGCCAAGCACCAATGTTTTCAGTACACTGAGGGGGAAAAAAAAAAAAAAAAACCCACAATGGAAAAGTGAATGGAGTATAAAAGTCTGGATCGCTTCCCCACCTCCAAAAGCGAGAATAGCAAGACCCATTTTCTTTCTTTTTTACATGAAACACGGAAAAAACACAAGCGAGACATTGTCTGATAGAAACAGGCGCATACATGCAAAGCATCAAGCTGGAATACTTTAAAATCTTAACTTTAAGGACCAAACCCCACCAAAGAGAAGTAGACAGTCAGCTTTCCAGCATAAGAGCTTCATGGTCTCCAACTTTCAGTTGTTCATTCAGGATAGCCGCAGGTTCAAACTGCCAGGACTGACTGACTCGTTGCATTAAGACAGTCTTAATGCTTTCTCTTCCTACACTGCCAGACCGAACGTCACCATAGAACTGGTTTGTAAGGTATGATGATTCTCAGAGACCGAACCTGCCATGTGACCAAGATGACATTTTCATCCTCAAAGAAGCCACATGTACCTTTCTGACAAAGCTGTGTGAAGTATTAGAATCTGATGCTGTAGAAAGATCCTAGTTGCCTTTGTGTATATTTACTGCCTGCTTGAGTGTTTCTCTGTGTGGGTTTTCTCTGTATCTTGTAGAAATGTTTGGGGTGTTTTATCCTGCCATATCGCTCGTGGCCCGCGAGCTGACAACTCTAGCCGTATTTTACCTTCATTTTTGATGAGGTGGTTTATATTTTGTTTCACTTTGTGTAGTGACTCCCCACAGTAGAGTTTTCCAATTGTCGTTAAAATAACATACATATTACACAGATATTCAATAAAAATGTTTTATTTCCTGTTGATGTTCTAGCATTTCTCTTTTTTGAGCTGAAGTTTTGAAAAGACTTTTCATTGTGTGACTGCAGCACAATCATAAATTTCAAAGTAATGGCACTGCACTTTTTGAGGGGCTGTGAAAAGCTGCTTTCATCAGTGTGGTCAGCTGTAAGACGGTCACAGCCAGCAGCAGATGAACTCTCCACCTCTATTGCTGATGAAGAACTATTACCTCATTTTGTGAAGAGCCTGATTATTTGCCCCTGAAAACATCATCCTCTGTCATCAAAACATGGACTAGTTTCTGTACCACAACAAAAACTCCCAAGTAGTTACACATCAGTACTCTTCTAGCAGATTGTGTTAGAGCTGTGGTTGAAGTTTTCATCTGGGTAGAGATGGTATATTTTAACCTTCATTCAAGAGCTACTTCTAAGCTGTCCATAAGAATCGAGCCTCTTGTAGACTGAAGATCATTAAATAAGAGCTTAAACTGTAAGGGGGGGAGGGGAGGAGGAGGAGATGATGTGGGAAGAAGTGATTCAACAAATGAAAACTCTTTATTAAAATGGTGCTATTAAATAATTTAAGTGTCTGAGTCTATGAAGAGAAACAGCTTACCCCTCAAATCACAACAAAATGCCCAAACCTGTAGTCGTGTCTGGTTTATGTAACCATTTTTCACAGGAATTACTGAGATGCACCTGTTTAACCACAGTCGTTGTTACATGATGTCTTAGTAAGAGTAAGAACTCTTTGTAGATGTGTTACAAAATCACAGAATCACTGAGGCTGGAATAGACCTCTGAGATCATCAAGTCCCGCCTACAACCCAACACCACCACATCAACTAGATCAGAGCTGACCCTTCTCCCTGTTCCCATTGCTCAGAAAGGGACCTCTTCTCTCCCTGCTATTTTTTATTCCATCATCTAATGTCAGTGAGCACCAAATGGACTGATGCCACTGTCAGCAAGCAAGAACAGGCCAACTGTTCCTGGTGAACCTGGTGATTTGGAGAGCAGTTACTCTTCCAACACTGTGAATGGCTGAAGTCTCTGTCTGTGGACTTACATATCTGCTGTGAGGCATTGCCTGCTTGATCTGCAGGACCTGAGGTGATGCTCCTGTGGTGCAATGTAATTCCCCATAGATCAGGTGGGTACCACATTATGGAAGGATGAAATCCTGCTGCTCCCTTCTTTGCCAAATAAGCTGTTGCATGATCAGACCAAGCACGTACATCCCTAAGAGGAGCAGTTTGCTTAAGAGCAGACCCAAATCTATCAAAGTAAATAAATAAAAATACTTTGATCTGTGTTCTATATGCACGAGCTGTTTTTGCAGATCTTGAGAAGACCAAAATGACATCTTTGTCAGTCAAAAACAGTTCTTTCAACAGAGCTAATCATTTAAAGTCAGTCATTACAACTAATCTAAGGACAAATGCTTTATATAATAGCTGTTATACTAAGTGGGGAAAGCAGCAAAAATTACCAATTTTATTCAGTTCATTTAACCCCTAATCAACTGTCAAGAAAAACATTCTTCCCAACTGACAGACTGTTACCAAAGCAAAGGACCTACGTCTCTCGATCACTTTTCACATCATGAGTCAATGAAAGTTAATTGCCTGTTAGTTATGCAAAGCAAGA
>WEIS01030055.1:0-17204 GCA_013389965.1 Todus mexicanus | reverse complement strand
GGAGCAACATTGCAGAAAGCTGACAGAGAAGTCAAACATAAACCAGACTCCTTGCAGAGGCAAACAGGTAAAAGACAAGAGGCAAAAGATGCAAAAAGGGAAATTCTGATTCGATTTAAGGAAAAAAAATATTCACACTGTGTAGTTAATCACTAGAACAGGCAAACCAGAAAAACCATGGAATTTCTGTCCTTGAACATTTTCAAAATCCAGCTGCACAAGACCCTAAGCACTCTCATCTAGCTCTTAAATTAGCCCTGCTTTGAAAAGGATAGAATAATTGTCCAAACGTTCTTTCCAGTAAAATTATTTTGTTTTTCTTATCTCGCTTCTTAACACACCTGCTCACATACTAATATCTTTCAAAAAGGTACACAAGTCCTTGCCGCAACAGTTGCCTGATTCAGAATCATAAACAAGTAGAGACACTGAACCATGCCTAAACTGGTATCTTCTGCTCCACTAAATCCTCATGTCCTTTATCAGAGTTATCAAAGCTCCACCAACTATGAATAAACCATACTGTGTACATTTAATCTTGTGAAGGTAAAGACCAATCCACAATACCAGTATAAACAAAGAGAGAGTTCTCTTCCCTATAAAAATCTAAACTCACCAGAGTGAGGTTGTGGAAATATAATGTACCATCTGGATGAAAGGCAATGGGTCAGAGGTGGCACCACAGCTGGTACAAACACACTAAAGAGAAAGAAAACATAATACATTGACAAGATTAAACATGTATTTCCACAGCAACACTTCTGCTTGTACCTTTTTTACCACAGCAACGCATGTTTTTGAAATGAAAATTTGTCACTTAGGAACTAGTGATTTGTATAAAGTACGCATCATTATCTCACCTGTTCAAACAAGGTCATTGCAAACTTCTGATGGGAAACACAATGTGGTGCAGTGCAAATATCTTCCTTCGTCTCATCTGCAATGTGGAAGTGAATTCGCATTAACAGGTTTTCCTAGCCAAAGAAAGAAGAAAAAGCAAAAAAGCATTACATCTTTTCAAATATAGACAAAAGTTAAAACATAAATCACAAAAGCATGTCAGATGCAGTAATATTATAAGAATTGTTTACAGAGATGGAAGGCTCCTGTAAATTTGTCAAAGTTGCTCAGAAAATAAATAATTTAGCATTTCTAAAAGAAATTTATAAAAGAAAGTGGCTACCCCTTCTGACCTGAAAGGCAATGCCAGGTAACCTTTTATTTACTAGAACAGCTGAAGATTCTGTCACTGCCACAGTTTTAAAATCACTGGGTCACCACTAAGTTCTCCTCATCAACACAATGTAACCTGAATTGATGTCCATATTCCATAACATCTTTGAAATATGGCAAATAAGCTACATTCTATCAGAAAGGGGGAGACCTAATGAATGAAGAAGCAGACTAAATTCCACATGAAACAAAAGCACTGAACATTTTCTAGATATCATTTCACGGAACACCATCTCTTTCCAAGTTCCCAGGAGATCTTGTCCAAGACCTCCTCTCCTCTCACTGGTGTCGACATTGACCTGAGTGTGCCAGCAGTCTACTGACAGCTCTTTCAGCTGCACACTCTTCACTACCATTATGAACTGACAGGATATCTTATAGGTCTACAGATCAAGCAGGTCAAGATTAATTATTAGGCAAAATAGCTCTGACCCTGTACAGTTTCCCTTGAATTTTAGAATGTAAGAACTTCTGCTGTTTAAATTTCTGCCTTTAGGGTTGAAAAGGTTAACTAAGTGAAAAACTATGGAATTATCTCTGCTTTAAAGCTTAACCTCAAAAGGGAACTTGTACCCATTTTAGCTGTCCTTGTGCCAGTACAGTTAACCCAAGAAACCTGCGTGTGGGGACTCCCACAGCAGTATCAGATAGGCTATTTAGATGAGCTTTCTCAAGGAAGAAACTAAATCAAAACTTACCGCACTCTACTACATACAGAACTTTCTTCAAGTGCTGGACCGCATACAGAGACTTGACATAATTGTGCTCACAGTGGGTCCTATGTAAGTTGATGTCATTTATTTCACTACGAGGCTTTATTGGTATGATACACTTCCGTTTTAAGCGAGCTCATTGAACTATACTATTTTGCTGTATTAGTATTCCACAAACACAGGACATTTTGCATTATCATAAGCCCATCATCAGTCAATTTAAGATAACTGCAATAGCTACACACGTTTACCCCGTTTCTATCATCTCTTACAGCTAGAATTTGAGGAGGAATGGAGAGACACATCTATGCCTGTCAAACCATCTTTCATTTATACTCACAAAACATTCAGCAGCATCATCCATGATGCCCAGCTGGAAGCGTTGCTCATCCTGAAATGTCTTTGCAAGAGCAGTCCGCAGGGCATCAGAAGGCAGCACCTTCTCACTGCTACATTGAAACTGGTTGAAGATACCCTAGCAAGAAAACAAAAAGACAGTTAAGTTACTACATTTTCAAAACATTACTAAAGTTTGTGAAAACGAACAACAAACCTTTAGCTCACTTTGATCAAGCAACACACAGATACCCCACACTGATACACACTTCTCTCCTTTAACTATTCCTATGTGTTTCTTATCAGGAAACAAGCAGGTAAACTGGGAGATCTGCCAAACTGTGCAACCTCGTCTGCTCCGAGGAAGCTGAAAAGAGCACAGAACACGGCTGTCACTGCGCAGCCAGCAAGCCAACCTACGTGTCCCTGCCATTTCTGGCCACAGGAATGATACAATTGACAGTGCTGGCATATTATCTACTACAGATGTAAAATGCTATTTCTGTTTTGGTAGTCCTCATGGTGCTCACTGATGGCTGAAGACGCACTGTGCCCGTAGCTCTTCTAATATTGCATTTATTCAAGTATCATAAAATGATGGGGAAGGCAGTACCAAAGAGAAGGCTGTGAGGCAGTAGGTCTCACACTTCATGAATTACAAGTAATACAAATCCTCAGTACCTTTTATACACACACATAGAAAAATGGAAAGAATGACAAATTCTCTGTACTTAACCTTCATTCCCACTTCTGTCACTGATAATAGAGCAAGTTTCATGTCTCATTAGTAAATTCTCATTTCAGTGGACCTCAAAACAAACAAAAAAGCAGAGAAACATAATTCCATCCTGCTCCAGCACTTTCCAGTAAATAATTTAAGAGCATGCAAAAATATTCATGACTGTGCTTTAGAAATCTGTTTATTCTGGTTATCATCAATCTCATTTCATAGATCTGGAAACCAAGCACTCGCCTACCGACTGGCACGCAACCTCACCGCAGGGAAGTGATGGACAGGACCTGGTTTACTTCAGTGAGAGCTCTGAAGTGGCTCTGCACTTGGCAGGGAGGAAAGAATTAATGTAGTCTCCAAACCAGGTAAAAGCAGAAACAAGCAAGCAAACCAAACATCTTATTTTAAATTTCCGTGTTTAAAGAAACAGAATACTTTACTTTCAGTCTTAACATACCTATACCTACTAGTTACCATAAAGAGATCCAGTATGGCAACAGTGATCCTGATTACTATATGCAGCTGGTTTTCACAAGATCCTTCAAATTTTTTTGCATCACAAAATAATTACAGCCTTCACAATTAAAAGTAAAAAAAAAATCCATTAAATATAAACAGTGGAAAACTGTGAAATGTTACCACAACCACTGAACAGTAGTAATTCAGTAACATCAAAAGAATTCTGCTAAGAATTCTTCTCTGTAAAATCAAGGAGTAAAAGATCCCAATATTACATAGAAGAATGATTCCTAAAATCTGTAATGACACAGCATACAGTGGTATAGGTTTTTTTTCTTGTAATCTAAATAAGATTAGAAATGATAAAACCAGTGAGTAATTGTGCATTTTAATCTAATAAAGATCAAATCTTATCATGTCATTGCACAGAGCAGTTTAGAGCACAGTGGAACACAGTACTTGCACAAAGTCCCAAAAGCACCTCAGATAGAATCAGAAGCACTTTGAACACAGGGGGTTTGGGGTTTTGCTGGGCTTTGGTCAGGAGTTTTGGTGGATTTTTTTGGCGTAGCCGTTTACCCTTTCCGTATTTTTCAAGATAGGTTCTTTGCTCAACTTCAGAACAGGTCTTTCTTGTCTCTTAGCCTTAGATGGACAGGTGTGGCACTTCCTGCAGTTTCATCACTATGAGTAACCTAAGTCAGAGCTCTCTCCTTAATTTCAGGTCTTGCCCTTGAGTGATACTGTTAATCACTAACATACTCATTGCATATACAGGCCTGAAAGCCAGCTGGGTGCAGATCAAAAAAGCCCTGCTGATTCTGCCCCAGGAGTTTTCATGACACCTTTTCTCCTAGAGCTTCTGGAACTTAATGAGAACTTTATATAAGAAACACTCAAACTTTGTTCTCTTTCAAAAACTTCTTCACCTGAATTTGAAGATAGTGAAAACTCCATTCGTGTATCCACCACCCCAATGATCTCTCTTGACGGCCACACTCCAACACAAATAAACATATCCCTAACAGTAACAATCTGAAAAGACACTGTTAAAAGCTTCCTGAACAAGGGATGTCTCTCCTATTGCCATACTTACCAGTTTTCAGTCATTGAAAAGAAGGATGCAGTACCAAAAAAGCAAAAAGGATCAACCTCATATTAGCTTAACCTATAATCTGAGCAATTACTAATTGAATTAGCAGCAGTGCTTAGATTTCTATACTGATTACCTATTCTTGGCCCACTGCTAAGTCTATGAGTGAAGACAGAACAGCATGAGCACAGATTTTTCAGATAGGAAGTATGCCTTCAGGAGACACAGTATTCTGGAGATCTATCTAAAAAAGAAGCCCATCTCTCTCTGTATCCCCTCCCCTACAGATCTTCAAAAGTCTGGAAGGAGTAGCAGAGGAAGCGTAACTAGGAAATGCAAGCATTCTTTAAAAGGAATAAATTGCCAAAGCCCATCTAGTTGCATCTAGTTCTTTCCCAAGTACTAAGTCAAGATCAATTACCATTACATAGTTGATCTTTCACCAGCCTGCTCTCAGAGGCATCCAAATCTGCAAATTCCTTAACCATCCCAGGCAATCTATGGTAGGGTCTCACTTGGCTTATTAACATTCAGAAGGCTTTTTCCTAGTTTTTGTGTCCTTTCTACTACAAGTCCGGGCTTCTGATACATGTGAGAACAAAGGCTTAAATGATCTCCTTCAGTTTGGGAAGTGCGAGGATCAACACGAACTTTGTAAAGCTTCAAAGGAAAACAACCTGAGGTTTGAGACAAGGAACACTTACCATACAACTATTCCAGTTAAAGCCTGGCTTTCTATTTCAGAATGCTAAAATTCACAAGCATGACCATGAAACAAGTTGTTCTTCGTTTAGTTAGAGAATAAAAATAGTAATTACTCTGAGGTAATTCATAGGATGGACATTTTAGAGTTCTTTTAAAGATTACAAAGCTGAAATGGCTATTAATCCCTCCATAGTTTACCAGATCTGCTCCAAATTACTTCTAGCAGTGTTTGGAATTTATTTTCTCCCTATCAGAGGAAGATTCAATTTATCTGGGGTAAATTGACAACTGCAATGTATATCTAACCATAATATGAAACAAACCCCAGACCTGATACACATGCACATATGACTTTTTAACCAAGCATGCATTAGTAGGCTGACATAAGAAGAAATTGATGGCTGAAGACAACGGGCAACAGCTACTGAATGAGATCAGTGTCCATGCACTGTAAATTTTAATTTTGGCCTTGGCAGCTTTCTGAGAACTAATTATTTTCCTGAAGCATTGTGCCAAAGTTCGTTCTGGATGGGGATGTCACTGCAGCTCTAGCGTTGTGGTATTTCTGTCAAAGAACAAAACATGTTCCGATTAAACAATTTAGTATTCCCTACATTAACAGTTTCTGCCTTTTAGCAAAAGCTACAAATATTAATGTGGCCAACACCCAAGTTTCTCTCACTGCTTAATATATTGATATTATTTTTGCTGTCACTCAATTTTCATGCATTTGTTTTATCTTTCCATTTCAAGAGCATGTCCTTCTTACGCCATTCCATTCACTGGGCTTTTTTTTTTTTCTTGTCTACCTCTCATCCAGAACATCACAATCTTCTTCTAATGCAGCCTCTTACTCAGTACAACAACCTATTTCAATTACAAAATCTGGCTTCTAAAAATCAATCAGTTTCCTCCCATTCACCATGAACCTCCATCCACAGTATTTCCACTAGCTCACTTTTCTTCCCTACATTTCCTCATTTTATATTTGCCTTCAAGAGTGCAAATAATTCTAGCTTTGTTTGGTGTTGTGTCTTTTGATCTCTTTCCAAACCTCCAAGTCTGATAAAAATCTACCCAGATTTCCATTATCCCTTTCTTTTACAGTCTCTCTCCCATTTTTACTCTCACTGTGCCATAAACATTAACATAAGGTCCCCAATATGGACTGTAAAATCCAGCATACGCACCCCTGGCTACTACCAAAATCAAATAAAAATACACTTCAAGAATTTTGTTTAGGAGTGTGTCAGGAAAAGACACCCAAATCACAGAGTGTCCCCATCAACTAGGTGACAATTTATTAACTGCTTGATCAAGATCAAGAGAGGCAGTCACTACTTGGAAGTTTCAATTACCAGTTTAACTCCAGAAGCCCTACTTGCTGGAAAAAACAAAGCACAAAACAGGAGGATGAAATCTTTGCAACTAACCTATTAATGTCTTAACCATATAATCAACTTATCCTAACAAATTCCTCCATTTCAATCAAGCGGCTATTCAGAATCATGAACTAAAAATAATTCCACTTCTTTGAAGTGCTCTAGTAGCCTTCTGTTATCAGTTTTCACCTTAGAAAACTACACAGAAAATTCACATTCTTCCTGCTTTTGCTGCACAACTAAATTACAGAAAAGTCCAGCCCTAGTGGAATTTATCAATCAACAGAGCATTCTTCTTTGTGAACTACAAAAAACACTCTGTCCTATATACTGGCACTATGGAGGTCCCAGCACAATCCCTGGAAGGAGAACAAACTCTCTGTGGCATGCTCAGTACAGTGGACGGATTTCCCCCTTCCTGTCCTCTTCTAGCTGTGATAAACAAACACCAAAGCATAGTCACGCTCTAGAAAAAAGAAAATAAAACAGAACATAGCAGACTTCAACATTAATAATAAATCAAAAAGCTGTTCCAGTGTTAAGGCAGGCAAACCATGTATTGGTAAGGACAGCTTGTGTTCTGAAAAAATAAAATAAAATCAAAACCCCACTTAATGCCACATCTTAAGGAGCAGTGCTTGAGATTCCAGCACAGTCTGCAGCTTTCCCTTGTCTTTTTATAGCCGTTGGTGCAAGGTTCATTCAAAATAACCAATGAACGTATGTCTGGAATCATTTCAAGGTTCATATCGTAGTCACATAAACACAGTAAGGTTGCACAGCAAGCTTTAAAATCTCTTCAAGACTTGGCACAATGGATGTCTTCAATGTGGTACAAAAATAAAATGTGATTTGTTATCAGGTATAACAACATGGCTGTCCTGTGATCCCTCGTTTTATAAGAAGTGATTTAAAATTACAGTAATATTTATAGAGCTAGCTGAGCATTTACAGTAAATACTGTGCATGACATCAGAATCCCTAGAAATAGTTGCAGCAAGCCAAGAAAGCACGGAAAAAACACAACCTCTTTGGCATTATTCAAAGGCTAAATTTAGCTTAGTGAAGACTATCTTCCTCCAAAGTCAATGGGAAGAGAATGCTGCCTTCAGAGCAACGGTTCAAAGTAGGGAAAGAGCATGAACCCTGGGAACCTGGACTGGAAGGGAGGACACAACATAGACTCTTCTACAGAATTGCCCCTTTCCCAGGCCAGGCTGGAATTTGAACATGCCAGCATGCTTTGGAGAAGAGCAAACATGTACTGCGCCTCCATCTCCCTTGGGCTGGACAGGGATTTTGGGCAGAACCACCTGACAGCATGCAAGGCTAATTACCTCTCCCCAGACCCTAATGGGAGATTTTCATATGGTATAGAGCTCCAAATTCTTGTGTTCCCACTGGATCCAGCCATATCTTCTCCCTCATCTTAGCAAAGCCTAAGGCAAGATTCAAGAGAAAGAGGATGTCAAAGATCTGGAGGCTAAGCTGGCATTACTCTGGCAGGACAACAGGCAATGGCTTCCAGAGCAGACAGGCGGGCTGGGGCAGGGGAAGACATAAGCAGGGAAGGGAAGGCGTGATCCTGCTGCGCTGGGACATGAAACATACTCTTGGTGACACTTGCAGTGTTATGTGCATGTTAAGCACATTATCCCATTTGTTGTATACATATTTACACACAGCATGTGCCAGACAGCCAGGCTTTTACAGAAGGGAAAAATAAATAAATAAATAAAAATGAGCAGTTTGAGGACATTAATCCAGAGGGCAGCAGAGAACAAGTAAATACCTTGAACAGCCTTTTTTTCCCCCCAGTCTACCACCTACTTAAGGAGTTTATTAAGATGAATGTGACCATCTCCACAGTTTGAGGCTATCCCTTGTATATACCTTTACCATTTAGCAATCTTGCCTTTGCAGTTGCATGCACAACAATCTATGTTTCTAGTGTTTGGGTTTTTTTTCGAGGGGAGGGGAGGTTTTCATTCCCAATAACACTCAGAGTTAAGTGACACCTTTTATTCACTCACCTTTATATTATTACTGGTAACAGCATAAAAATGTGGGATTTTTTTCAAATATTTACCTACACACATCAACGTTTTATACAAGTTAATGTAGGTGGAAACTTGTCACAGTATCACCCAGAAAGAAACCAAAATTGTGAGTTGCTTTATGAACTTCAGGGAACCAGTAGTAAAACAGTTCCGTAACTTCTAGCAAACAAATTTCTACGTATTTTTTCTCTTATATAGTTTTACAATAGATGTCTCATCTTTACAATAGATGTAAACTTTCTGAAGGTTCTGGAATAGGCTTGGGTAGAACACTGAAATTTCCCCATGAAGAACAGACTGTAGGTAAACACATTTTGGTTTGGATTAAAGCCAGTTGCAATTAATTTACTTTGAAAGTATTGGTTACTGCCCAAATACATAAATTTTTTCCTTGTTTACACATTTCTTCAGTTTTTTGTTGTACGTTGAGTTCTGTGAGCAACAGGAATTCTGCACACAACCAGATGCAAGTTTTCTAAAATGTGCAGAAGTGTGGCCTTTTTCAAAGGCTGCTTAATTTAACATAAGTATATACCTCCAGGCATACAATTTGTGAATTTCGCCACAATTTTATCAACAAAACTAAACACTTTTCAACCCAAAGTCTGCTTTTAATACATATATTCCAGATATGCTGTCATCCTCCAGTCCTACAGTAGTGTTTTCCCACCTCATACTGGTACTGCTAATCCAAACACATCTTGGTCCAGAGTTCATCTTTCAATACCAGTTCCACAAAGGTTCATCCTCTCCTTTTTCCTAGAACATTTGGTAGGTTTTTTTCCCCCTCCTCTTTTTCAATACTCTTATTCAGAAAAAGACTAACCTAATATTAAAACCTCTCAACTCTGCCTCAGAGTCCAGGCTACTTTCATTCGCATCTGTTGTTTCCTTGCCATATCTTGCTGTTAGGTTAAACCCCGGAACAGCAGAAGTAAACATTTTTGTAACTTCATTCATGACAATTTCCTAAATCCTTCTCTGTCTGTCCTCATCTCAGCTACCAAAGAATGCCAACAATCACTTGGCAATACTCAAGGGCATGATCCAAGAATTAGCTCCAGATTATTTATCCCCTTGAATTTACTGAACTCAAACTAGATCATGCCTAAGTCTTGCCACTTTCTGTAAGGAAGGGGATATACTGAACACTCCCTCTTCTGTTTGTCCGGATAGCTGTATTTCTCACTTTGGATGTGTTATCTTGCTTAGAAGGGCACAAAAAACCAAAAGCACTAAAAATTAATAAGTACAGACAAATGGAAATGTAGGATTGCACAATTTTCTCCAGTGCATAACAGTACTCAGAATCGGAGCTAGCATCTAGCTCTTACTGTCCGGACAGCATCTATGACAGTTATTGCATCTGCATCTAGAAACAGAATTGATGTTTGTTAAAACAGAGATCATAAAGACCTGAGTCGTTTAATGTAGACATCGATATTTACAGTAGAAAATATCTTCTAGTTTTACATAATCAACAGTTCTGAACAGTAAGGCTTAAAGCTAAAAGGCCTCATCCATGTCGACATTTGAAGTATGTGTGAAGGAAAGGTAACTTCTGAAGCGCATACTAACTGTATGTAGTATGATATTTATAAACCAAATTATAAATTAGAAAAAAAAACCAACAACAAATCAAACTGGTGTTTTCTTACTGATTGAACTAATCCTTCAAACAGCACAGGGGCTCACAATGATTGGCATTTCTCTGAATGGAGTCTTTGTATCTGAAACTTTCCCTACAGTATTTTCATAATTTATTGGCTTGAATGTATTTTTAAAACCATACTATAACAATACTCTTGGACCGGTTTACCTTTGCTCTCAAATTTCCAGATGTAAGTTTGATTCCACATACAAATCAAGCATCAGAAATAGTTCTGTTCAATTTTTTTAAAAACTGTTTTTAATTTACTTCCAGTTTTTACCTTAAGAGCACAGAAGATACACGAATCGCCCATACATTTGTGCGTTGTGATTTGCCGGAAACTGCGGCGAAAAATGTCCAGGTGCCACAGAACCTGAAACACAAGAAGGGGCACAGCCCATTTTATGAATATATATATACTACAATACTGCATAAAGCTCTGATTAAAATCACACATGTTAAATAATCCTAGAAGCACACTAACATCAGTGAGCATCACTTTCAAAACAGGATGCCTTGTATCTATCTGCAAGTTACATTTTTCACTTTTCTTTCGCAGCTGTAGCACTCATGTACATTCATTTATAGTAGGATATCCCTCTGAATTTCTTGTCACATGTTTTTAGATTAAGAAATGGTCATAGTATAGAGCTGCCAAGGACATCTCACTGAGCCCCGGGGCCAAAACTCATCCACCCTTCCACTTCCTAGGCAGCCTTCTTGTTCTGAGCACAAAAGCCAAACGCTGGGAAAATGGAGCACCAGCAGCACATACATTAACAAGTTCCTGTAAGTCAAAACAATAAATTACTAGAAGCCGTTATGTCAAATACTATCATTAGTAAGTGTATTTACATGCCATGATTAGTGGCAGATTTGTAACCCTAACTTGTGTGGGCAGTTACATTTTTCTCTCAGGGCAGGTACAGTGGCAATGTGACCAGGTATGGTCCCAGCATATAAAAGCAAGCAGTCTTTTCTAATGTGTTAACAACAGTGAGAGGCAACGTTTGCTGTAATAGCATCAAGTTTTATTCTTGTTTTACCACTAAATCTGTGCATTCGTGGGCACAGATCTGATACAGATTCGTATCTGTAAAATAACAACAATCCTGATCTCTGAGGTGTTTCACAGTAAGTTCATTAAATACAAATGTGGTTGGTACTGACTATTGTGGCTTCAACTAACAATAACTGGACTTCCTTGTAATCCTCAGAGCCATGGGCATTTTGGGAGGCAGAAGCTTGCACTGAAAGAAGCCCTGACCTAAATCAGGTCCTGCCAGGTTCCGGACAGAGCAGCAAGGTCCAGGCTGGCATCTGAGTGGCTAAATGCTTCATTAGCATAGGAACCAAACTTCTTATTTTGGATGAATCTGTCAGGAGCAACTGGCTAGAAAAAAAATCAGCACACTGAAGAGAGTTGTGCTGGTTTCAAGAAGTGTTTCCAGCTGGAACAATTTGTTAACTAAGCCACAGCACATAAGTATTACCTAAAACTACATTTAAAAACACATTTATTAAATATCTAATCTCTAAAGTCTCCCAAAACTTCAGAATTGTCATGACTATGTTTATATTCAAACTCTCCCTATACTTAAGGGCCTGGGAGGCAACCTAAGAGTTGGAACCATCTGATTACACACAACATTCCTGAAGAACTACTGCAGACTTCACAAATGGACAAAAAAATAATACACTTAGGAACGAGCCCAATCTTTTTATATATCTGCCTTTGGAGTTTATCTCGAATGTTTAAAGAAATACTCAAGAGTAAGGAGCAACAAGCATTCAAGAGCCTCTCAGGCTAACACTGAATGCTAAAAAATTAAGATAAAACCCGCCAGAAGTACATATTTTATGAAACAATTACCATCTTGCTTGATTTTAAATTCAGCTTTGACTGTAACTATTTTTGGTATCGTACCTCTCTTGAGCTTTAGAAGAAAATGGTTTATGTGGAAGACTAAAGGCAAGTCATACACTTTCATCTTCACAGATGGCATGAAGCTAGTGTTAGGCTCTACTTAGTTCTGGCCCAGGTTCTGTAACTCAGTATTAGGAGGCTGCCCGTGATTACACCTTGCAACTCAACAGAAGCAATTAATATGTACATCACCTGAAGCTCCACTTCTCTTACTACAAGTTCTCTAACCTTGTCCTGTATTTCATGGCATAACAAGCCTATAGAGGGTCACTGGTGTTTCNAGCCTATAGAGGGTCACTGGTGTTTCTGTTTCTATTATTTGCACCGTGGGGCTATCTTGAAGTCTGAAGTTGAGAATCTAATTGTACCCACGGAAATAAAACCAACACAGTGACAGAATCTGTGCTACACAGTCAAGTCATATGAAGGGAGGGAAACTGATATGGAGAAACAATTTTAAACCCTGCAGCAGAAGGACTGAATCTCAAATGTCAGACATTCAAAACATCTAAATGGTGACAATACCACTACAGCAGCCATATCTCTCGACTACATTTTTACACAGGAAAAAGGTTCTTATAAATCAAGAGATAAAGACTCGGTCATCTAAACTAATACACAAACCAGTAGTTAGAAAGGAAACTAGATTACATAAAAGGAATCTTGTAGAAATATTATCAATCCTTGAGCTGTTCAATTAAAAAAGCTAAATTAACTTTTAAGGAGTGGACATACTGCAAGCTATGCAGTATTCTATTTTTAACTAAATTTTCTACGTTTATTTTCAAGCTTGGTTGACATACTACAAGCTTACACAAACAAGAGATTCAAGTACACAAAGTTATGACTATGTGAATGCTGTTGATTTCACCAGGAAAATCTGTAAATTAAAAAAAAGCTGTCCTGTAACTCAACTAAGCCACACTTCCAAATATAACTTCATTCTACCTAGGCACAAAAACAATTATGGAGGCAAGCCTGGCTATATTTGTTGCACAGTAGAGCCTAAGAAAATACTGCAATAGACAGAGGACAAAGAAACATCTTTTATTCTGTGCTCTTACCTGTAGTGCACTATTCAAGAAGCAACTGTTCTGTCCTGGTTCATTGCTGAGTCCTTTACTGGGTGCTATTGAGGTTGTATTTCGTGGAGTAAACATGCCCTGTACGTTCCCCCGACCAACAGAAAAGTAATTTCTCTTCCACGACATCTTCCAGTTTCAGCTGTAGAATATGCAGGGTCAGGCTGGCAGAGGATTGGACTCGATCAGACTCTTCCTTTCTTTCACCAAAATTCAACACCAGAACAACATTCTATCTTCTTTAAATTACAGTTAAATAGAATTTATCCTTTCATCAGGACACAAGCAGTTTGCTTCTTTTAAATCCAGCCCAGGAATCTGTTCTTCATTTGATGCTTTTGTATGCAAAAGCCTCTTCTACAAGCAGCCAAATACAAATTTGCAAAGGGAAGGAATCCATGGTCGTGCAAGTTCATCTGTTATGCTGCTTCTCTCTTTTCCAAACAGGCAGTTACTTCAGGGAGCAAATGGCGAATCAAGGAGGTCCCAGAATCAAGAGGAGAAAACAACAGCTACCTCCCACACCCCCAAAACGTCAGCTTCTCTAATACTTTTATAATCCTCCTGCAGAAGATGGGGAAAATCCAATTAGTAAAGGAGCAGAGAAACCAAAACCAAAATAAAACCTTGGCAGTTCGCTTTCAGTTACGTCTGTCTTGGGTGATGAAAGACATATTATCCTCACAGGGGAAAAAAGAAGCAACTCCAGGACTTGAGAGTGAAGAGCTTTAAAGCAGCAGAAAGTCTCCAACACATTTCTTCTAATTCTGCACACAATATTCAGAAGTTTCTCCTCCTGATCCTCCTTCTGCAATCAGAATGCCCAGCCGTGCCAGAAAGCTTGAGAGAGAAAAATAATCAAAGGCTTGCGTCATTTAATTATTCTCTTGGTTTTGCGGTGTTCTGCCAAGACCAGTGTTGCCTCACCTCCCACAATACACTGAATCTGAACCTTCCTCCACCCAAAAAATAAAATAACATGGAAAAGAACAGAGAATTCCAAGACAAGTGTGTAAGAGCAAGAGGGCTGGAGTATGTTGGAAGGGTTAAGAAGGAAGACGGATCAAAAAAATAAACCACAACATTAATGTGAACTCCATGGCAGTTTTCATACATATGCTTTATAAAGAAATTTAACACTTCAAGGTTAAGATTTTATTCATTCAAACAGTAGTATGAGGATTTGTTATTCTGTGAACACATGCTAGCAGGCTGCCCATCCTAGAATTGGGATTTTGCACTTAACCTGGAAGGTGGAGAAGACAAAGGCACAAGGCTCTCCCCTGACTCTGCAGCCCACAGCTCTTTCCAGAACAAAACAGTCTCCTAATTTTCTCCATCAGAAACTAAGTGCATTTCTGTAAAATGTTACTTAATCTAGGTACACAGGACGTACAATGTCTTTGTTGCTTCTGAAGAAGCTGGAAGAATCCTTCAACAGAAACTGCTCTTCCCACCACAAGCTCACTTTACCCCTCATCTCACAGGAAATGTAAAATAGAATTTGATCCAAGAAATTCCTAGAAACAGGAACTACAAGTCTCGGGATAAAACACTTTTTCAAATTCTTGCAAGCGTAGCCCACCTGTGTTTACTTTATAGGCAATTGCATGACATATTCCAGAGACACTCCCAATGACATTTAGGATTATCCCATTCTTGATATACATAAGAACAACTATTATGGCTGATATAAGCAAGATGACTCTACTCCACACACACTGAAGTAGCAATTGCAGCACAAAGGCACAATTGAAATAACACACATACAGAGTTTGTGCATCAGAAAAAATTAACTGAGATAGTAACTCCTTATAAAGATATCCTTGGTATCTTTGAAGGCACGTTCTTCACCTTCCAAACAATTACAAATCCATCTCCTGTCAAAAGACAGAAGGAACTTCCTCAACATCTGTGCCTGTGTTACAGTAGTCTAACCCAGTCCCTTCCAGTAATATTTTGTTTGTACTGCTATTAAACTCTTTCTACAAGTATCAGTGAAGTCTCAGTACTGCTGTAAGGCAGGCAAATATCTACGTACAGATGAATATTCTTCTTGGTTGCCAGTGTGCCATGCAAAATTTTCAGATGCGCTTGCAAGTCTGCAGACACAGACCATTACTGTGCCTGTCGCGCAACATTCCTGAGTGCTGAACGTGTACAGGGTTCATTTCAAAGCAATTTCAGCCTCAGTCCCCTTTCTTCACCCAATCCCTTAATGAACCATGAGCCAACCATGCTGTGTGAGGTAATTCAGTTTCAAGCAACAATTGAAGGATCTCTGTAAACCTGCTTGCAACAGGTGCAGTGGCTAAGCCTGTGCCACACAGAGCTGGAGCAGAACACTGCGAGGAATGAGCTGAGGCAAGCAGGCTCTGCGCTAACTCACAAAAATCCCTGAGCCAAGCACTCTGTCTTCGCCTTTCCACAGCACCTATGAAAATGTGGAAAATACAATCCAAAACATGCCTGAGAAGCAGAGCTGTGAGCAGCACCTACTCAGGGGACTTCAAATTCTAAACAAGATTCTGCTCTCGAATTGGGCTATAAAACTTGAAGTACTTTTTGTCATAACTGAGACAACTTGGATCAAAGTGAATACATTTTTCCTCTTGATTTTTATTGTCTTGGAAGCAGAATCAGACCGGAGGCTTTGTAGTTCACCTGTCATTGCAGCAAGACAATTGCAAGCTGGCCATTGACTGCTGCAGTAACTGTACAAGCTCACTGTTTGCCTTGCATTTGCACAGCCTTAGCAGGACTGACTTCTCACCACACATTCGCTGCAATTGCTCACAGAAGCAAGCTCAGTTTACTCATCTGGCTATGTGGCCTTTGCAGAGCCAAGAACAAGCCAAAAACATTTAAGCTGCTGACCACCCAGTTACAACAAAACCAGATCTCTTAAGATAAATAGCACCTTCACACTCTGCCAACCTCTAAAAACTTACCAACTTTGTATAATAGCTATGAAATGGAATAATCTATTAATCTGAAAGATATCTAAGACATTACTCGTACGGATTATTTACAGACCCACTTTGCTTCTGATCTACCATAAAAAGGGTAATAAAAAGCAGAAATTTTTGTAAAAAACAACCATCATTATTAAAGACTCTTCTTTTGTTTCAACCACCACTGACAAGCTATCAGTAGAAAAAAAGTTAACCCTCCCATACTTTAAACACTCAACATACAATTGCTAAGCAAGCAGCAGTGATCTGTAAGGACGAAGGGAGGCTCCTGCCACACAAGCCTGTCAATGGGAGTAGGTGTTCTCCAAACAGGCTACTGCTCCCAGATATTGTGTCAGCTTGTAAGCGGTTCCAGTCATCGAAGAAAAATCAAAATTGACTTTCTGAAATGAAGTCACAATAATACTTTCATGAGATACACTACAAGCTTCAGAGAACTCCACAGCCAAGTGAGAGGAAAACATTTTCCTACATTGTTCTGATTAAAGAAGCTTTTGAGAAAGGTTGCTTCCCTATTAAGAACATGTAGAAGCCAACAGCTCCTTAATAGTATGAGGAAAACCCCTACAAATTAATTGGCAGTGTACTTTCCTAAGCCTTCTGGAGCATTTTAATATTAGGTGACAACTGCTCCTCCACGTAACTCTTGTATTAAAAAAATACCACAAAAGCAAAGAACACCACACACAAAACAAATAACAATGAAACAAAATTACCAAAAGCCCGTAGGGGAAAAAAAAAAAAAAAAGTAGTAAAAGAGAAAGATATTATCAGACTAGAGGAAATTGTTCTTACAGAAAAGAGACAGGATTCTCATTGCTGGGAACTTTACTAATGTAGAAATATGACCAAAAT
>WEIS01030052.1:989-13231 GCA_013389965.1 Todus mexicanus | reverse complement strand
GGGCTCTTCTCCCAGGCAACTTGTGCCAGGACAAGAGGGCCTGGCCTGAAGCTGCAGCAGGGGAGGTTTAGGTTGGATGTTGGGAAGCTCTTCCTCACAGAAAGGGGGATAAAACACTGGAATGGGCTGCCCAGGGAGGTGGTGGAGTCACCGTCCCTGGAGGGGTTTAAGAAAAGACTGGATGCCACACTTAGTGGCAGGGTTTAGTTGATGAGATGGTGTTAGGCCATAGGGTGCGCTCGATGATATCAAAGGTCTTTTCCAGCCACAATTATTCTGTGATTTTATGAAATACCACGCGCAAAAACGGAAGAAGTCACCAAAAGCAAAGGCTTGTGAATAAGTTGTGAAGAACCAAAGAGATACAGAATTAACGAACGTGTACTGCATGCAAGAAAAGTTTAAGTCAGCATAACAGATCTATAAGTTAAGAATGAGGTAGCATTTCTGCTGGTAAAGCCACAGTATGGGTAAAACAGAAACAACTTATATAATAACCCTTCAGGGAATGATTATGAAGAAGTGGTTCTGAAGGAAAATTAGCACAGTATTACATGCCATCAGGACTGAATACAAACACACAGAAATCTTTGTATTGTTACTAGAGAGATGAAGAACCAGGATTTGTGTTGTTCTGGAAGACTAATTTTCCAAGTGGAAAGAAAAAAACCCCAGTTGTTAACAGTGATAATCCAAATATTTATTGATGTAGCCGCCAACAAATTTCTTTGTCTCTTTGCTAGACTGGCTTTTGTGAAGAGCAGTCTTAGGCTGGAAAGCATCATTGAGTGAAGCAATAGCAAGTTGCTTCAGACAAAAAGGAAGAACTTTGGATGTCAAAAAAAGTAGGGATGAATCAAATATATTTTTTAAATTGCTGTAGTAAAGAATTGTTGAAAATCAAGCTGGTTAAAATTTGGAAAATATATTTAAACAACTAACAGTGGTTACACATTTGAAAGATGACCAAGAGAAGTTAATTAAATCCTTTGCCTTTTTTCTGAATAAGACTGAGGGAAAAGAAATGGAAGCACCTGTGTACCAAAATGGAAACGTACACGCTGATGTGGAAGCAAAATTCAGGAAAGAAGCATCAGGGTAACTGGGGACTGGCTGACCTCCAACTCAGATTGCAAAGGAACCAATATGTGACATTGTAAATGCATAAGCCGCGTTTTCTGATACTGTTAACTAACCTGGTCTCGTGTTGCATGGCTAGAGAAGACATAGTAAACTGCATTTAATAAAGAACACGTTAAGAAACTGCAAACTACGTAGTCTGGCTTCAGAAATACGTAATCTTCAAGAAAAAACAGATAGATTTTGGAGTAAATTAAGTATATTCTAAGAGGGTGAAATATTCCAAATGAATACAGTCTCCTAAAAACAAAAGCCTTGTATCGGTGTGACTTCAAGAAATCTATTCAGTAAGGTTTAAAAATATATATTAAAAATAAATAAATCACATATTTAATGAATGCTTGAAACTTATTCTGTGATACCTCATACACCAAGCAGATCCTTTTAACAGTCCCGTGCTTCCTGTTCCAAAATCAGAAGATTTTAAGCAAATAAAAATAGAATTGTTTGACACTAAAAACATTCTCTCAAATTTTACATGTATTACGATATTGACCCTTGAGCATGATGTCACAGTGACTGGGCTATTCTTTTGCTACCTTGCGTAATGGACTGGGTATCCAACATGAAGACAGAAAATCTTTAAAAGGCTGAGCCACTGGAAGAGAGAGTCAACAGGAAAGAAGTGAAGGGCAGACAAGAAAACAGCTGACTTTAAAAACAAGTCACAGATAGTTTCTCTATCGTTAAAGAGGAAAGGTTTACTTAGAAATAACAGCTGACTCTGAAACACTCCCAGTGTTTTAACAATAGAATATCTCCTTTCCACCAGTTGCCCTATTTCTAGATTTTCTTAAAAACCAAACCCTATTGTTTTTATTGCTGCGACCTCCGAGGCTAGACAGTCACATCAGGCATCCCTGTGTGACTACTCAGAGCTCTCCACAAGTCTCATGCAATTAAAAGCATCAATACTGACACACATTAACGACAAAAAGTTAACGCGAGGGCTAATTGAGACCATCTCCCTCACAGGCCATTTCACAACATTAATAGCACAGAAAACAGCCATTAATATGTAATTAAATTTCCAGGATGCATGGGCTATCGAAAGCAGGTAGCTGGAACCCTTCTTCACACTTTTTAAATTCTCATTACCTCTCCAGCCCAAAATAGCTACCGTGCCAGGCAAGATCGTTACTACCTTCCCCTACAAAAGTGAACTGGCGTGGCACCAAGCACCAATTCTGCCAGCAACAAAAGCCAGCTCAGAGGAGCCAACTGCATTTTCTAAGCTTTACCCATCGGGGAGATAAGCAAATGACAGATTATTAACTACTTTTTCTGGGGTTCAGATATGTAAATATTTTGCTAACAGCAGATACCAATTAATCAGAATTCCAAGACTCTAAACAATTTATTCTAAAAATATATTTCTTTTACTGAAACAAACTGATCTCATTTTTTTAAAATGTAATTTTAATTCCTCCTCCGTATTTTCCCACACTGCATCAAGCTGAAAAAGGTTCAAAGTGAAAAGTGGTAGTCTGGGGTTGAGAGAGGTGTTTTCACAATGTTTTAAGGCATTAAGATTTTTAGAGAACGGTCTTTCTGTGTAGGACTGTATCACTGTTACATAAAAAGGAAAAGAGATGGGCGTTTTCAGTTTGGGACACCCAGTTTAATCATAGAATTGTCAGAGTTGGAAAGGACCTCAAAGATTGTCTTGTTCGACCCCCCCTGCCATGGGCAGGGACACCTCCCACTAGAGCAGGTTGCTCAGAGCCCCATCCAGCCTGGCCCTAAAGGCTTCCAGGGATGGGGCTTCTGCCAGCTCCCTGGGCAACCTGTTCTAGTGTAAATTTGAAGTTGGTTTCTGAGAAGAGTCTTAACCACAAATAGTCACTGGATCTGAATCTATCCTTCATCTGAGGTGGATTTTCATTTATCTGGATTAACTATTCCAGAAGTCATACCAAAACAAGCACATTTTCTTTGGGAAAGGAAGAGGAAACACGCGGTAAAAAGTCCTGCTAGCCTAATATTTAAGTGGACTGTTAACTTTCCAGGGTAAAAATGCTTTGTGAAAGAATTTTCAGCCTTTGAGTTTTGCATCTTTCTCAGCTACAAGTAAATGTCGAGAGTTTTGGTTCCATAATGACATATGAATTAGATTGCAAAAGTCTTCCAAAAGCAACAATGACCAAAATATTTTTTGTCACGCTTGAACAGATTAAAAACTGTGGAAAATTCAGGCTCAAGTCCTTAAACAACTGAACCAAGGGGATTGTTTTCCATGAATTTTTCAGACACCAAATACTGTTTCACATTGGAAAGTGAACCTGAACTAAGGTACAGTATTTACAGATGTGCTACAAAACTGTTTTCAATGGCTCAGCACCCCTGTGAAGTCATATAGTGCATGTTATATATGAAGGCTATTGCTTTAGAAACCTGAAATCCTATTGATCCTTAGGGATATTGATTCATGGATACAGCACCACAGAGTTAAGTTCACTTGAATACTCTGCAGGAAGAGCATCTGTTTTCTAAAGCATCCTCTCGTGTGACAATATACTGAGAGGCAAATGTTTTCAAGGATGGGCTGCCCACGTCCCGAAGATGAGACATGGACAGATGCAACAATTGCTTTAAAAGCTGCTGCAGAAAAAGAAAGGCTCCTCGTCACAATTAGGTCAAAATGTGTTGGTCAACATACTTTCATGAAGCATTGCATTGGCCATCAGGAAAAAGAAAAAAACTCAAAACACTGAACTGCTAGAATAGGTTGCTGGGGACAACTGGGAAATCCATACCATTGGAGTATTCAGAGGCAACAGAGGCAAAACCAAAATCGATACAGGTTTAGCTGCATTGTGGTATAGGAAGGCAATAGATACAATGCAGTGCCTTTTTTCCTAAAACTTGATTTTTAAACAATTCCACCTTTTCACAAAACAGAGATGTTTAATTTTTTCTTTAATCTTACCAGTTTCAAAAGAAATAAAAATTTCACCTTTTCAGTCAGCTTCAGGAATCGTGACATTCTCACCAAAAGTTTTTTTTCTTTTTCACAAGTCCCCCTTGTGTTCTCCCTCAATGCCATTCCTCATATTTAAACAGTAAGCAGAAACACAGGTATCTATGCACAGCCCATGGCAGCTTTGTACAGCCATCTTTTCACCCGGAGTATTCATTCACGCCATTTATTTCATTGGCCTAAAAATAATAATCTCTCATATGAATAACTTAATGGACTTAATAGCTGCCATTCAGAACACAGAGATGTTACAGTAAGTTCATATTCTCAAATAAGTACATTTCTAACACCAAATGTAATATGTCAGGCTAAAAACTGAGCATTGATCTCCAAAAAAAACCCTCAAAAAACAAACAAACAAAATAAACCAACAAGAAACCCCACAACTTTTGTAATGGTTTTGCGCCCTGGAGTTATATTTCATAAATAAATCATTTCTTTATCTAGCAGATCATCACTGGAGGAGTTTTGCTCTTAACAGTCAAGGTTGAAGTTTCTCTCAAATCTAGATTACTTTCCAGAACTCAAACTCTACTACTTCAACCTCAGAATAACGCTTGTGAGAGGAGATAGAGCAAGAGCAATGCTTGGAATTTGTTACTGGAGTTTGAAATAACCATTTTTCAGCACCTAGAATGAAGTGCAAAATTTTGACCGGAGTGTAATTTCAGCTGGAGTCTTAACTGTGACTAAACACAAAAATATGCTTTTGGAAGAAACAGGGCAGAAAAAAGAAAAAGCAGCTTTGTTCTCTGTTTGCAACTCGAGACAAAGAGGTGTGAAGGGATGAAATAAAGAAGCAATAATAACTTGGTTGAGGAAGAGTAAAAAATAAGTACATCACTCAGATCAGAGTAACTCAGAAAACCATTAGTTTCCAGGGATTTCAGTAATTCCTTGGAAGGTGCCTAGCTACTCAAAAAGATAAAACTAGACAATCCAAAATGTGATTCTACAATCAAGTGACTTGGCTGCATTCAGTGATAAGTCAAAAAAATAAAACCAAACAAAAAGAAACACAAACCCACCAGCTCTAACCTCATTCCATTTATATATTCAGTGACTGTCTTGCACATGGGAAAGAAAGAAAAATCATAGCAGCCATATGCAGAGTAAAAGTATGTTCTTTTTTTCTGGATGCCCTCTTGTGTTTGCCTGAACTGGTTTTGAATAGTGCAACGATACAGATGTCACAGCTTCCCCAGGCAGTATGGGTTTCATGACAGCTACAGACAAATACACGCGCACTACAAGTTTTTCCTGCGTAACCCTGTCAACTTCTGACTTACAATTTAATTAATTCTTAACCTGCTCATTATCTCTGGAGCAAAGACTTCCAATTATTTTGGCAAATGGTATCTTAAGGACTATTCTGGCATACCCAAATCCTCACTATCAGCTCCCAAGATTGACGTCAACCAATCTCTCCAGAAAAACAAAACCAAACATTCCTGCCATCAGCTTTTGCAAAAAATCATGGGTGCCACTAAAAAAACCCCCAAACAAACAAGAAATAGATATTTTAAAAAGAGTATTTCCTACTGAGCTCTTGTAATACTAACCTGTACAAAAGGGTAATTGGAATTAGAATTTACTGCATGCTGCTTGTCTGATACAAACATTCATTATCAAAACAATAGCAGCAATCCTCTCCGTCAAACTAAGGACAAACTGGATCTATTCTTCCTTAATCTCTCACATTGGGTCCAATTTCAATGGAGAACTGAATTTGGAAAGACCTAATACAGTATCCCCTTAGGAATTTAAAAGACAGTAAGAAAGACAGTGAGATTTCAGATGTGTCCTTCCTACATTTAAAACCTTTTTCATGTTCATTTTGATATTAATATTCATGTCTTGTTGATAAGAGCAGAAGTTGGCAATACAGTGACATTTCTATCGATGTGCGAGGTAGAATAAACTGTGCTACAGAATAATCTACCAAGTCTGTGGTTCTCTGAACACGCGTGAATGTCAATGGCAGTCACTTTAATTGCTCCAAAAAAAGACAACAATTGATTATATCCACCTGCTTCATTTCTTCTCCATCGGTAAATGTCTGGGTAAGCAGCCAACTTCTGACTGCAGAAACATCAGTTATGCGGGCAGAAACATATATGCATGTGCTGTTGTTTTGCCAGGTGATACTGGCAACAATAACAAATGAGTTCAATTAACTAAAGGTCTCTCCAAAACGTGCAGCTCAGGTTCACATCTGCAGACAGTTCACATGGTTACTGAGCATCCTCTACTGCCAAGTAGACAGGTGAACAACCAGCATGGAAGAGATTAGACCAATTTAATAAAGGAATTATTAAAGTTGAGGAGAATACTCTTACAAAATAGTAGTCTACGTAGTAGGTAATTATTCCAAGTTTAGTCTGTATTCAAGGATGAGCATCCTTCTGTTAACCCGTTGCTCCTCAGCCTGGTGTCAGCACCCCAGGCGCCCAGCACACCTTCAGATCTGGCTCCAGACAACTCTGAACGTATCCACGCACTCCCACCCTGCCATGGAGGATACCCAGCTTAAGCTGCCACTGTCTGTCACTTCAGAAAAACAGGTCCAATTATTTTGTGATACCCTCTGTCATCGGTTCACAGGTGTATATCGCCGATGCCTTCATGAAGTGTTAAGACGTGGAAATGTATGGGGGGGGAAGAAAAGGTTGCTGTGGTGGTTTGAATTTAAAGGGGAAAATAAAGTATGATTTCACCTGCAATCGCCAGCCTAAGGAAATGTTTCCTAAGCTCATGGACAGAGGCTGCTGTTCTGTGTCAGTTGTGAATTATGAAGCTGGTAAATCCCTAGAACCTTTAATAGAGTCAGAATTATATATATAATTAAATCAAACATTAAAAAAAAGAACTGAAGAGCTCATATCTCATTCTCACAGGACCATCCCTATCCAATAACACCAGAGTAAAAGAAAATACCATTCTATACTCTGCAGAGGGAATCACTTAGAGTAGATATGAAACTATCGCACATTCAGTTTTCTAAACAAGAGAGCATATGTATTTTAGCTCTTCCACTTAAGTGCTGTTATTTCTTATTGCTTTCCCTGGGTTTATTTGGGAATCGTGTCAATTGATCAAGATTAAGACCATCCACTCACATTCACACTGCAGGAACATAAAAAAAATGAAACATCACCCTTTTTAGATGCAGATGAATTTGACAAGCATTCAAAGCATCCGAACAGAGCTTGACACAGAGGTAGCAGCACTTTGGATTTTCTTAAGATACTGCCACAAATATTTTAATAAAGAGCCTTCAAAAGCCCAAAGAAGCCATCCAGAGTTACCCTTTGATAGAGGATAAGAACTAGTTAGCAAACAGTGGGAACCTAAATACTTCTTCCTCTTCGCCAGTGACACTGAAGTGTTTACAGCATGCTTTTTCCTCTTGACAATTATTTTGGGAATCCCAAGGAGGGGTCCTGCTTCTAGCACAGATCTCTGATCTGCAGAGACACATACAACGATGGTAAACCAGCAGCTCAGAAATTTATCCCAGAATTATCACCAGAAAGCTGTTAGGAGCAACCAAGAAATGTCTCCCTCCCCAACTATCTTGTGTACGATTTCATGCTTCCCAAAATCTTGTTTGGTTGGGTTTTTTTCCTCTCTCTCTGATGCCAGAATTACCGCCCTTGCCCTTGGTTTCCCACAGATAAACAGCCTATAAAATTGCTGCAACGACTAAGTGCTGCATTTCACACAGCCACAAGACAGGCTCCCTTTGCTGAACGTATTCTGCGTACAGCATCCATGCCAGCCTCCGAAAGAGAGAGATAATGGAATTGCCGAAATGCTGAGAAGTTCGCCTGAGCACAGACTGAAAAGAGGGCAGGAGCGGGGAGCATCTGAAATCAGAGAGCGCATCACATATTAAAAAGTAACTTTTCAGCAGCGCGTTGTGAGACCGAGCACTAGGCAGAGAAGGGGAGCACGCAGCCACATGGTATATTCCTGCCTCTGCCTCTCTCTCGTCTCTTTTGGTCCTTCTCTCCAGCTTTCTTCTCCCACCTCCTCTCCCCAGCGCTGCCTTCCCCTCTCCCCCTGCCGCAGGCTGCAGAATGGGACACGCTTGTTCCCCAGCCAGCCGGCAGCTGTCACCCAGCGGAGGCAGCCAGCAGCCTGGGCGAAGAGTGAGCCTACTCTGTCATTTAGGATGACTCACTGGAATCTGGTATTAATTTCTCTTTTTCTGGTAGTGGACGAAGAACAATCAAAAACCTACACTGGACTAGACCAAGGTAAGAGATTTCAAAGTCTTTTTTTTTTTGTTTGTTTACCATAAAGCCACCCCAACACTTCGAGGGGGGCCAAGCTGTGTACAAAAGCTGGTATTGGAACTAATTGGGTGGGTATCTGAACACCTGGCTTTACATGCCACCAGTGTGCCTCGCTGGTGTTAACCCTGTGCATGCCATCCAGCTACGCCCGGGGACGGAGAAGGCAGGACAAAACATAGCCTGGCGACTGCATTTTCTCCCCTTAATGTAACTTTTACGGCAGCACTATCACCTGGCTCCTCTGAATACAAGCAGCTTCTCAATATTGCTAAATGATCGGGCTTTTGTGTTCTGCCGCTGGGAATCCAACGTAGCAGGCGTCCGTCATGGACTCCGTGCAGATTCATTCCCACGGCAGTTGTTTCATCACTTTAATGAGTTGAAATTCCACAGTCCACAGAAACGCTCCCCCGTCATTTCCCCTCCCTCCGAGGGATTCTCGTAGGATCATATAGATAACAATCCATCTGCAGGCTTTTCAAAAGTAGTGAAACGCTGAAACCACCCGAACAAGTCTGCGGAAGCACAGGCAGCACTGCACTACATATTCTGTCTGCATTCCTCTCTGTGGTTTTTCTGCTGTGAATAAAAAATTCGGTGTCGCGGGAGGGTTTTTGCAAGGACAGTGCATGTCTCCGGCACAGTAATTTAAAGTAACGGGAGAAGCTCCTTTCCCCAATTCCGAAACCCTGGGAAAATCTGCTTCTTCCATTTTCAGAGGAGGTACAGGATTTCAAGCAGTTATCTAAGCAGGTTTCTGCTGGGGCTGATTGACAGTTCTTAGTTGTGATTATAATGAAGACATTTCACTGAACATCTACAGCTTCGTTTCTGTCAATCCACTGCTTTTTCCCCAAACGGGTTACTTCAAAGGGTGACACTTGTAAAATTAACCCATCTCATGCTTTTCTAAATCGGTAACCAGAATATCACACCAGTTAGTGCACGTTGCAGAGTCGCAGAATCTTACCTTTGGATCATTAACAGTCTAACTGCAGTGGAGACATTTGTTTTGGTTTACGTGTCCTCTGTACTGTGAAAAGTGCTGTAACTGTAACTGGATGTACCCGTTTCCTACTCACTGTGCTGTATTTTTCTTCAATATCTTACACGTTATATACGTTCAAACCTCCCGTGTACTCGCAAGCAGTTTATTAAGAGTTGACTTTTAAACCCACAAAGAACTGCCCTGCCATTATTGCTGTGAAAAAGAATCTCTACTCAAAGATGATGACAGATTGCACGTTGATCACACCTACAGGGAAGACCAAACAGATATCAGCAGTTACCACTAAACACCATCCAGCTTCCAGCAGTCACCAAGACTACCTTGGTGGTCTGTTGACCCACCAGCATGAGTATCTTTGGAGGGAACTCAAATATGGCAGTAATGAGCGCTCCCCTTAGATACTACCCCTTCATGAATCTTTTCAATACATTATGGAGAAACAGATTCTTATTTCAGAGAACTTGAAGAACTTTTATATGGCTCTTCGGTAAGCAGTAGGACAACAGCTTGATGTGTCGGCATGGATTCTACCTCATTTTCAATCAGAATATTGTGCATTTTTCCACTCGATAAAAGTGGAAAGCATTTACTATCGTTATGCTGCCATTCTGCTTTAAGAATATTTCTAATCACTTGGACAACTGCAGATACGTCAGTACATTTATTGGTTTATTATTATTATTTTTAATTTACCTTTTTTCTTCACATTGATACCTGACTGCAAGGGTATCAGAGTAGTTCTACGAAAAGCAATTCTAAAGCGCAATTCAGACAACAGACCACTATGATTCTGTCTTTAAGCACTTGATAATATTCATGCTACCTATTTTTAAATTAGTAGCTATTTATTGTCTGCAAGCTCTTAGTCACTTGCTACCGTAGCACATGTCACAGTCTCTGGGGTCTGAGCAGCTATTTTTGAGCCTGTCTGGATAATGTCTAGAATATAAAATTACCCTCTTCAGAAACTGGGCTTTTCTATTTTATTTTCCTTTCTTCAGAGACGTCAGTATATTATCAGTTTTCATCATCATGGCTGTTTTCAGGTGGATTCTTCATCCATTTAAATGCAGACAATCTACTGTGATAAGTTTATTGTAACTTGGCAACAAGAGCTGAAAAAAAAAAAAAATCAAGTTACATCCATCAGCGATGCAAACCTTGTATTGTGCTGCCCCATAGTCAGCAAATTAAACTCTTGAGATAAATGACATTCTAGCCTTGTAGACCAGTCAGTTTAATATCATTAGCTGGGCTCGCCAGTTGTCCTAATTACAGAAGTCAAAGACTGCAGGAAGCAGCTGCAAAGTCAGCACATGTGCAAGGAGCTGTTTGTAAAGCAGGAACACATGCTTTAATTTGAGGCTTCTTTGTTGCTACATGAATTATTAAGGAAAAGTATGGCATTTAATCTCATGGTCAAAAAAAAAATGGTCTGGCTACAGTCCAGGGGATAAGACTTGTATCATTTGTATGGGGTTATCGCTGGCCTTTCTGTGAAGCTTCATTTCTGGCGTAATATTTTCACTAAAATAAACAAATAAGCAGTTCCAATACTATTTAGCTATGATCAGGCTCCTGGATCATGCATTTACTGCTGAACAGGGAGGACAGCAAGAGGGTAATTAGTCACACTGCTAAAGAGCAGCTGGCTTAGTACCACCTACTGTCCTACCTACCTTACTCCAACTAGAGAATCCACTATCAGTGTAACTCTGCGTTTAAGGGCTGTAAGATACATAGCTGCTACACTGCAATCAGTCCAGAACATCCGTAAGACACAGAGATGCTCAACTCTGGAGCTCTGATTGAGCCCGAAAAGATGAAACCCGCCCAAACCAGCTAAATGGAGTCAAGCAGTTGCTTTGATGGGTGGCCAAAGGTCCTCTCAGCTCTCATTTTCACATCCCTCTTGGCAGCTCATCTCCACTAATTGAAGTCAGGAGCAGCAGTTTTGCTGTGGTTGGTTAAATGGGTTTTAGTCTTATACCAGATTTCATTCAGAAATGATGAAGGCTCAGCCAAGTCAGCTCCAAAAACCAGTTTAAACAGAAGCCGCTTCACTTCAGTTCACACTCATTTCTGTAGATTTCATTTGAAAGTGAAACCCCATCCAAATCTGAAGGGCTCCAAACAAATCAACAAGCTTTTACACATCAGGAACACACCAGCTCTTAACAACAACCTCTAGAAAGGTATCAAACTAACCTCAAGTACTTGGATAGACCATACTGACCTGCGTACAGGCATGCAAAGATGAGTAAAGTTTCATTCCCCATTGCAACAAGCACACTCAGGCACACGCGTGGTTCGCTATTTAATGTCACTGTAACTCGGGTAGCTGTAGCTCTATTCATTGCACACTGAATAGCGTCCAGATTACCTCCTCCATGTTGCACAGTACTTTGTTAGAAGGTAAACAAGCGGTAGCTACAGGTAACATTTTGAAAAGTTCTTTTAAGCATCATTAAGTGGTACTTTAAGTTGAACCGTATACATGCATTCGTTTTAGAACAGGGGACATTTTGCACACTTGCTGTATTGCTTTCCAGGAACTTCTTGTGGCAGTCTCACCAATTAAGATCAAATATATTTTTAATCTATGATCAAGGATTTTCATAGGGACGAAAGTAAGGCACGTATGCTTTGCTAAACAGGTATCCGACGCTTATGATTAGATGTTACCTTTTGATGAGAGCCTTTTTCTTTCCTCAGAATAAAGAAGTCTTGGTTTCAAACATCCTGTAAAATAGGGATGAATTAATCTCTTGAAGAGACTCTGTTGCTTTCTTTGCCTTCAAGTTTTGTATTT
>WEIS01030048.1:0-16874 GCA_013389965.1 Todus mexicanus | reverse complement strand
TGATCCTAGCTCACAATGAGCGCTGGCTCCTCATGCTCTGTTGTCTCCTGTGTCAGTCCATGAGCTGCTTCTCCCATCTCAGGCAGCTCCTACACAACCCCAAGGGGTCTGTGTGTGCCTGGGCACTTCACTCCAGTCCTGACTGGAGCCCTCGCGCCGCTTGATTCAGCACAAAATCTGACTCATTACCCGAGTCCCTGGTGCCAGCTGAAGCGTTAACGCTTACTGGCCAAAATCAAGTGTGGATTTGCCCAGCTGGTACAAAGGCTCCACACCTGATTTTTGTTGCGGGTGGCGATACCCTGTGCTGGATACCCTGGTGCTGGGAGCCGCTGCTGTGCGTCACCTTGTGCCGCAGCCAGGGCTGAGTCAGGCTGGAGGGCGGCTGGAGGAGCAGCAGGAGCGGCTTTGCTCGACAATAACCCCCCTTGCTTTTTCTCTCTCGAAGTTCGTGCACGGGTTTTGATCCCTCTGCTCTGTCATTCCCCGGCGGTTATGCAACGCCGCTCCGTGGGTCGTTCTCAGCATCTGGCAATTATTTCTGCGGGGACTATTTCAGTTGCTTTCCCAGCATTTCAAACCCCCCCGTGAGACGTTTTATACCGCAGCCTTTTTAAAATGTCACGAGGCCTAATAACGTCTCCGCAACTCCCACGGCCTGCACGGGGAAAGGCGGCGTGGTGTGTTCTGCAGCTCCGCGCAGCCGAGATGTTCCGTAGCGTGTCCCTGGCGCTGCGGTGTCCTCCCTGTACGTGGCACCGGGATCGTTGAGCAGCGGGGTCCAGCAGAGCGCGGGGAACAGCTGATAGGGACAAAAAAGGACTCAGGATATGTAGATGTGGTGCTGAGGGACGTGGTTTAACTTGGCAGCGCTGGGTTAATGCTTGGACTAGCTTGGAGAGAAGGAGACTGAGGGGGGACCTCAGTCCTGGTTAGAAATCCGGAAAGGGCGAGTGTCGGGAGGATGGAGCCAGACTCTGCTCGATGGCACCAGGGACAGGACAAGGGGTAACGGGTGTGAGCTGGAACACAGGAGGTGCCACTGGAATCTGAGGAGGAACTTGTTTGCAGTGAGGGTGCCAGAGCCTGGCCCAGGCTGCCCAGGGGGGTTGTGGAGTCTCCTTCTCTGGAGACGTTTCAAAGCCGCCTGGACGAGTTCCTGTGGGACTTGGTCTGGGTGATCCTGCTGCGGCAATGGGGGGATTGGACTGGAGGAGCTTTCCAGGTCCTTTCCAACCCCTGACATTCTGTGATTCTGTGGACTCGATAATCTCAAAGGTCTTTTTGAACCGAAACAATTCTGTGAGTCTCTAAGTCCCACCTGCACGTTGGTAGCTACAAGAGGAGGTTCCCAGGGGAACACGTGGGCCGTGGAGGTGCTGAGGTGGAGATGCTGAGGTGCTCCTGGTGGTGCAGGATGGTGGCACAAGGGCACCAGCACCGCGAGTCCCAGCCGAGGAACCTAGAGCAGGTTGGGAGTGGGTGACCCCTGGCGTGGCCGCCCTTCATACTGTGTAAATAATCTGTGGTTCGGGGTGTGCTGGAGCAACTGTGTTGTAAATTGAAACTGCGCTAGTAAATAAATCGTGTTGTGTTTGTTTCCAGGTAAACTGAACTAGTCTGATTTCTGGGGTGTGGAACCTGCCGTGCTTAGAAGAAGGGATGCCTATTTTCATCAAAATGATGTGGATGGGTTGGAACTGCAAGAGGGAAATTGAGAGTGGAGAGAAGGGAGAACTTGTTGGTGCTGAGGGTGGGGAGAGCCTGGCCCAGGTTGCCCCGAGAGGTGGTCGCTGCCCCATCCCTGTCCCCATTGCAGGGGAGGTTGTTGGGGGCTCTGAGCAACCTGCTCTAGTTGCAGATGGCCCTGCTCCTTGCAGGGACAGAGTTGGATGAGATGACCTTTACAGGTCCCTTCCCACTCAAACCATTCTCTGATTCTGGGATGTCTGTCAGGATGTTGGCTATTAAAAGCTCCGTACAAATCTAAATCCCAGGGCAGCATCTTCACAGTCTCCCAGGGAGCCGTGCAGAGAGCAACCATTGTTAGTAACAGGGTGAGAAACACCATCTTGCTGGGGAACCCTCAGGAGGCCTTACACAGGAACGTTACCTCATAAACCTCATATTCAGCTCTGCTCCCTCGTACCCTGGATCTGGTGGGTCTGGGTGTGCTGGGACAGGCGGTGGCATCATTCCTCTTCTGCTCTTGTAACCGGTAGTCCTGGGCTGCCACGGTTATTCTGGAGCGATGGCGTTGCTGTGGAATCCTGGCCTTCAGACTCCCTGGGGAACAGCAGCAGGTCCATCGTTTATCAGGACCGGTGGGTAAGTTTTTGCTACGATTGCCTCTGAAGGATTACGTTCCTCTTGCAGAGAGCGTTTGAGGAATTTATCACCCGCACGCTTGAGTTTTATGTCTCGCGTGGGACCATTTTGCTGAATTAAAGGAATGATGATTTTTCTTCAGGGATTAAAGCGTTCTCTGCTGCAAGGAGTAGACGTTGGAAGCCAATTCTCTGGCCTTTTTGAAGCGCAGCTGGAAACAAGAGCGAACAGATCTGATAAAAAGAGATGAATGGGAAGATGTTCTGATGAAGGACGTTCAGGTAAAATCGTTGGTCTGAAGCAAAGCAGCAGCTCTGCTCTGCTGTGGGCAGGAGCTGGCTCTTGTCTCGCGTTACAGCTTTGCCCTTTGCTGTTTGCCAGCAGCAGCACGAGGCAGTGGCAGCGTGGCTTTTATGGAGCTATTTGTGCACCTCGTAAACTCTTCAGCTCAGAGACGGGTCTGAACACACTGTTCGTGTCTGGCGAGCGGAACGATAACTCACGTTGGTTGGGTTTCCACTCTTTGGTTTTTTTTTCCTCCCCCTCGTTCTTATCAAACTTCCTTCAATCCCAGAACTCGCCACTTCTCGGAAATGCCCTTCACGAGTTCAGCCGTGGCGAGACAAGGTCCTGGAAGACGCCGAGACAACGTGTTGAGTTGCTGTTAATGCCTCCCTAACGTCTTTGCAGGATCACCAGGTGAACACAGCTGACTGTAAAAATTCTCCTGCTGGAATCACGAGAGCTGTGGGTAGCCCGGGTGGTTGGGTGAAGGCTGAGACACTTGAGGCAAAGTCAACTCCAGCGTTTCCTCGCCGCCCTCTGTCTCAGGACTCAGCGAGGACTGGCAGGTCCAAGCTTTGCCCAGCTCGGTCGGCATTTCCAGGGCTAATTTAACCCTCTCTCGCAGTTTCTTCACCCAGCGGCTGCTTTAAGCTGGAAGCAGCATGAGGTGAGCGGAGCATTAACACAGCTTTCCCTTTCACCTGCCGCTCAGCATCTCCGGCTTGCTTTAGATCTTGGCTCAAACCTTGCTTGGCAAAGTCAGTTCCTTGCTTTCTACTGCTGGGGAGCTCTTGAATAATTTTCAGCAGTTGATTGCGGCTCGTTCCCCAGGACTTCAGCAATATTCAAACCAGAACAGTCGAATCAGGAGAGGCTTAGTGGGCAAAGATAATAGCGCTACGGGGCCTCCTGTTTCTGTGCTGGCGGAAAGATTATTATGGTGCCTTGGATTCTAAAGCTGTTCCGAGGTTTCCTCTCTGCAATCCAGAAATCCGCGCATTTCTCCGTTAGTAATACTCGTTATTTCCACATAAGACTTGTTGACTGCCTTGAGGCATCTTTTTTGCAGAGAGAGTGATTCCCCACTGGAACAGGCTGCCCAGGGAGGTGGTGGAGTCACTGTCCTTGGATGCGTTCAAGGAGAGGTTGGATGATGGACTCAGGGACAAGATTTAGATGATGAGATGATATTGGGTAATAGGTTGGTGATGGGTTAGGTAATAGGTTACAGGTTGGACTTGATGATCTCTACGGTCTTTTCCAACCTTGTTAATCCTGTGATTCTGTGATTCTATCTCCCTGCCTGAGTCTGGCCAACAAAACCAGCGGCAAGAGAAAATCCCGGGGAGGAGAGTCACGAACAGCTCTTCTGCCACTTGCAGGAGAAAAATGTGAGCAGTAGCTGCAGCCTCCACCCACGCATGTGTTTCAAAAACCAAGCAGCTGGAATATGTCTGTTTGCTGAATTCCTCTTCCCAGAGCACGTGACGAAGGGAACAACCAGCTCCGAATAACAAGCAGTGTTGCATCCCGTGCATGGGCTGTGGTTCCGAGGTGCTCTGGGAAGAGTCAAAGCGCGTCTTCCTCCTCCTCCTCCCTCTTCTGCAGTTTTCTGTGGTGTCAGTGAAGTCCATCAGAATCATCTAAAGAGCTAATGAAAATGCTAACGACCACTTAAAACTAATTGCAGCATAGCGGGCTCCTGGTTAATGGATATTGCTGGGTCCTGGGCAGGCGCTGCTGCTCATAATGGTTTCCTTCCCCCTCCCCTGCTTTTGAACATACATCTTATAATGCAGAGGGCCGGAGAAAGGAGGGAACTACCGGAGAGTCATTGCTGGGATGGATCCAGCCGCCAGCAACTCAGCTGGGCCCACGGTCACCGGCTCAGGCTCTGCCCCTTGCACGGAGGAGGAGCGATGAGGGATGGCTGCCCTGGAAATCACACTGCGCTGTCTCCTGCACCTCTGGCTCTCCTTCGCCGCAGGTCTGCGAGGAATTCGATTACTCTTCTGCTCTGGAGAAAACCTCTGCTGGCTGTGCACAGCTCGCCGCTTGCTTTAGGAAGCACCTTCCTGTGATGGTCACGCTGGATTGTGTGTCCAGCGAGCTAAAGCCAGGGGATTGCTGGGACCACCCTGCTCCAGAAGGACACGGCATCCACCTACACCCTGCCCCAGCACCGAACCAGGATCAAGCGCAGCTATTTGCAGGATCATTTTTTCTGTGCTTTTCTAGGGAAGCACAAGCTCAGCAGAGCCTACGACTTAAAATTCCCGTTCTGCACAGATCCCGGGGAAAAATCACTGGGTTTGGGGGATCCACGACACAATTCTGAGGATTTCTCAGCCAGGCAGGGAGAGCTGGGGGGGTTCAGCCTGGAGAAGAGAAGGCTCCGCGCAGACCTTCTGGGGGCCTTGCAGGGCTTCAAGGGGCCTGGCAGAAAGATGGGGACAGACTTTGGAGCAGGGCCTGTGGGGACAGGACAAGGGGGCTGGGTTGGAACTGCCAGAGGGAGATTGAGAGTGGAGAGAAGGGAGAAGTTGTTGGTGCTGAGGGTGGGGAGAGCCTGGCCCAGGTTGCCCCGAGAGGTGGTGGCTGCCCCATCCCTGTCCCCATTGCAGGGGAGGTTGTTGGGGGCTCTGAGCAACCTGCTCTAGTTGCAGATGGCCCTGCTCCCTGCAGGGACAGGGTTGGACTGGATGAGCTTGAGAGGTCCCTTCCCACCCAAACCAGTCTGGGATTCCGTGATTCTGTGATTCATCCAGTGAAACCCAGCTCAGCGGCACTGGGCAGGGCTGGATGCCGGTGATGCGCTGGAGCTGCGGCACCTTCCCAGCCATTCCCAGGACAAGGTGTGAGGCACAAGGGAGCAGCAGCATCAAACACGCGGCAGAAATCTGGCTTTGCTTTAGCACGGCCAAAGCGCACGCTGGGACCAGGTCTCCTGTCTTGCAGGTTTCTGTTACTGCGGTATGTCCCTTGGCTGAACTCTAAACCTCGTTACGTGGGAAACAATGAGAGATCAGTGAAGATAAATGATGGTGGTGGACAGGATTACACCCTGGGTACCGCGGCGAATCCCACAGGCGTGGGCTGCTGCTCGTAGCTCACGTTCAAAGCAATGTTCATGCACTTTGCTTACGGGGTAAGGGGAGCAAAAGGGGTTGGAAATGATGTAAGCTCATCCAGTCCACCCGTTCCCCCAGCACTGCCAGGGCACCACTGCCCCGTGTCCCTCAGCACCACATCTCCACGGCTTGGAAACCCCTCCAGGGATCAGGGGGACTCCACCCCTGCCCTGGGCAGCCTGGGACACACCTGGGCAACCCTTTTTCAGGGGTTTCTTCGAAGCAGTTCTGCTCTCAGAGCTGTGTCGTGTCCTTGGGAAGGTCGTTTCGTCTCCCTGCTTCTCCCCAGGTTCTTCTGGGCGGACAAAAGCTGGGAAGCTGGTGTGCTCGCGAAGCAGAGACCGTAATAGCGTGGGTGACCTGATCGAGCCTTCGCAGACTCTTCTACTGCATGATAATAATAATAATAATAATAAACATTTTCCTATATTTGTTTTCAGAGGAGAAAGGAAAAAAAATCTCTCTGGAGAGCTGAAGAACTCAGTCCTGACCTCAGCCAAAGGTGAGGCAGCCTCTGGTTTAGTGCCTGCAGCAGAAAAACAGGCAGGAAAGCCAAGAGATCTCCTCGTGCTGGGTCTTTATCCAGCCCCTGGCGAGAAGGAAAATACCAGTTAAAGAGCGAAAATACAAAGTTCAAACTCGCTTTATGTTTTACGGCCCCGTTGGAGCGCAAGGTCGGCCCCACGTGTGGTCGCTTGGTGCAGTTGCTCTTTTTCTTTCTTTCTTTCCCTGGAAGCATTTCAGCGTTTGCAGGGGCACTTGAACCTGTTGCAGACCCGCAGCCCTCCAGCAGAACCCGGCTTCACATGGGTTCTGCGAGGAGCGGGGCAGCTGGAGCTCTGTGCCCTGGGCTCTCCACCAGCTTCAGCCTCTTTTTCCCCAACATACGGTCACGATTTGTCGGGCAGCTGCGGAAGCGGTTGCAAAGAGCCCATAGAAACGACCTTTTTAGGAGCAAGTGGAGAAAAAGAAGTTAAGTCACCAAAAGAATGGGGAGGACAGCCGATCCTGTCAGGGGTAGGAGGGGAGGGAAGGGGCAGCCACCGTTGGGTTAATTAAGCTCATGATTGGAACTGAATGAGTGGGAAGGAGCTGCTTCAGCCCACGAGAGGGCATCGCTGGCCAGGGCCCGGCTGGGAAAGTGCCTTTCTCTTCTTTTAATCAGGAATTGCAGGAGGAATTCCTTCTCTTCTCAGGGTTTTCCTAAGGGTTTTGGCTTGGGGCTTTTATTTCGCACTGTGTGACAATGTTCTTCTGTGCATCCAATACTTATTTTATGGCGCCAAAGCGTTACAGGCTGTACTGCAGGAGGTGCACAGACATCGAGTAATATCCAATCCTAGAATGGTAGAATTGTTTGGGTTAGAAAAAACCTGCAAGATCATCGAGTCCACCTGTTCCCCCAGCACTGCCAGGGCACCACTGCCCCATGTCCCTCAGCACCACATCTCCACGGCTTGGAAACCCCTCCAGGGATCAGGGGGACTCCACCCCTGCCCTGGGCAGCCTGGGACACGCCTGGGCAACCCTTGACAGGGGGCAAGAAATTGTTCCTCAGCTCCAACCTCAACCTCCCCTGGCTGGGGCAACTTGAGGCCGGTTCCTCCTGTCCTGGCGCTTGTTCCTTGGCAGCAGAGCCCGACCCCCCCTGGCTCCAAGCTCCTGAATGAACTTGAGGGAGTTGTGCAGAGCCAGAAGGTCTCCCCTGAGCCTCCTTTGCTCCAGGCTCAACACCCCCAGGTCCCTCAGCCGCTCCTCCCCAGCCTCCTGCTCTAGCCCCTTGCCCAGCTCCGTTGCCCTTCTCTGGCCACGCTCCAGCCCCTCCAGGTCCTGCTGGGAGGGAGGGGCCCAAAGCTGAGCCCACTTGGACACACACTGGCTCATATTTGACCAGCTCTTGACCAACCCCCCCAGCTCCTTTTCCATCAGGCAGTTTCCAGCCGCTCTGCCCCAGGCTGGGGCGCTGCGGGGTTGTTGCAGTGGTGAGTACAGCAACTCCCCTGTCTCTCCCCATGCTGGGACTGGCATTTTCTCCGGCCCAGCTGCCTCTGCTTCCTCCCCTCTCCTTTTTCCCAGGCTCGGTGCCCGCAGGGCAGGTGAGTGGGTGAGAGCCGGCAGCAGAGGTTGGGTGCTGGGTGCGGGGCTGCCTTCCCCGGCCACCCTTCGACGGCAGAGCCCAGCGTCCGGACCCAGCATCGCCAACGGGGGACGGAAGAAACATCAAAGTCCAGCTGCTCACGGGTCCTCCTGGAGTTTGACAGCAGCGAGCCTGGGACAAAAACGAGACCGAACTCCCAGGCAGCGACCTGTACTTAAGTAAGTGTTAATTAACGCCCTCCTCTGCCTCCGAAGACAAACGTGTTCCTGCAGCATCGCAGCGCCCAGCCCCACGCGCAGAGGCACGTCGGGCCTGTTCGGGCAGCAGACGAGTCCCGGCAGGTGCCAGCCCTGCTCCTGCCCAGGATCCAGCCTGCCAACCCCATGGGATGCCCAGCTCCTCCCCAGGGACACGGGGATGCTCCGGCTGGTCTGACAGCCAGGGTGGCACAGGATGCTCCAGAACTATCCCGTGCCCAGGCTGGCACAGCGATGTTTCAGCTTGTCCGGTGCCCAGGCTGGCACAGGGATGCTCCAGAGCCAGTCCACAGCCCAGGATGGCACAGGAGTGCTCCAGCTGATCTAATGTCCAGGATGGGACAGGAGTGCTCCAGCTGATCCAGTGTCCAGGATGGCACAGGGATGCTCAAGCTTATCCAGTGTCCAAGATGTCACAGGGATGCTCCAGCAGGTCCAACGTTGAAGGATGGCACAGGGATGCCCTAGAGCCAGCCCAGTGTCCAGGATGGCAGCTGGTCCAGTGTCCAGAATGGCACAGGGATACTCCAGACAGTCCAGCACCCAGGATGGCACAGGGATGCTCTAGAGCCAGTCTAGTGTCCAGGATGGCAGCAGGTCCAGCACCCAGAATGGCACAGGGATGCTCCATCTTATCCAGTGTCCAGGATGTCACAGGGATGCTCCGGCTGATCCAGAACCCAGGATGGCACAGGGATGCTCCAGAGCCAGCCCAATGCCCAGGATGGCGGCTGGTCCAGCACCCAGGGTGTCACAGGGGTGCTCCAGCTGATCCAGCACCCAGGATGGCACAGGAGTGCTCTAGCTTGTCCAGTGCCCAGGATGGCACAGGGATGCTCCAGAGCCAGCCCAGTGCCCATGATGGCAGCAGGTCGAGCATTGAGGATGTCACAGGCATGCTCCACCTTACCCAGCACCCAGGTGACCCAGCGATTCTCCCCGCAGGCTGCTCAAACCCTTCCCAAACCTCCTCGCCGGGGCACAATCCACCCATCCCAACTATCCCACACCAGGAACACCAACAAATCCGGGACACCAGCAGCTCCTTCAGCTCCAGCCCCTGAAGTTCTGGGATGAAGGAGAAGGGGCTGAGCTGGGCTGGCCACGCCCATCGAGCCATTGGCCCCGCCCACCGCACCATTGGCCACGCCCCATCCTCCAGACCTTGCCCCGCCCGGGCGGAGATGGGCGTGGCCAACTGGGGCGGTGGGGCGTGGTCAGCGGATCCGGGGGCGTGTCCAGCGGGGGCGGGGGGCGTGGCCTCCCCACCCTCTCCGCTGGATCCGGGGGGGCTGCGGGAGCTGCGACCGGTAAGTCCGGGGTTTGGGCGCCATTTGGGGGGGGCCCGGGACCCCTCCAGGGCTGGTTGAGGGACAACGAGAAGCAGCTGAGCTCGCCTCACACCCTCCTTTAGCCCTGGGGGGAGTTGGCCCCTCTTGGGGGGTGTTTTTTGGGGGTAAGTTTGGGGGGTTTGAGGTGGTTTTTTGGGGTATTTCGGGGTTTTGGGGGGGTTTTGTGCTTTGGGTTTGAACTTTCCTCCTCCCGAGGAAGGAAGGGACCCTCAGGGAGAGGCGGTGGCCGGCAGCGGCTTGGCTGCAGCGCGCCAGAAAAGAGCCAAAGCTGGTTAATTCTATAAAAATATTAATAAAAATCTATAAAGATACTTCTAAAGCAGGCGTAAAACGGCTGAGGTGGGTGGATTTGGGGTCTGCGCGGTGGCACCCACCCTCCCCATCTCCATCCGCGCCTTCTCCGTGGGGTCGGGGAGCCCAAGCCGCCGCCTTTGGGGCGCCAAGACCCCCCAATTTTGCTCCGTTTCGCCCCATTTCCCAGCGACCGGGCGATGGCTTTTGGGCCGCCCCGCTCGGCGGAGGAAGTTTCCCATGTGCGGGGAGTTGTGGGATTCGTGTGGGAAGGAGCTTGGTGAGTGGGAAGCGTCATTATTCCGGGAGCCTTGGAAGATTCCCCACGCCCCGCTGCGGGAAGGACTTGACTTGGGGAACTTCTCGAGCTGCGACGGCCCGGCCCAAGCTTAAATTAGTCACTTTTTTTTATAGGGCAAAAAAACCCCAAAGGGGTATCTGGAGCGTATCTCTTGGTTGTTGTTGGGGGTTTTTTTTTGCTGTTGGGAAGGAGGAGCCGGCTCAGCCCATCCATCTCCATCGACTCTCTGGCACCGACCCCACCGGCGACGGGTGGCGGGACCCGCGGCTTCGAGCTCGGGGGGGAGACGGGGACACCCAGGCCAGGCTTGGGGGAGCCGGGCTGGGTCCGTAGGAAGCTGGGCCTCGTTAGTCCTGACGAGCAGGAAGCGATTTGCTGAGGGTGGCCCGTCGGCTGGAATTCTCCGCGGCGTTTCTGTCGTCCCGGAGCTAAAGGCGTCGGGGGCGAGGCGCTGGTTTCGCGGGGGTCCCGGAGGTTGTGTTTGGTGGGAGAGTAAAATTCCGGCGAGCACCGGGTGGCAGAAGTGGTTTTGTGCTGCTAAACGAGATTGAGGGATTAGTAAATGAAATTAGTAAATTAGTTAATGACTCCTCAGTCCCGTATCGCAGCCTGGCGTTGTTAAGGGTACGGAGCCAGGCTGTTCTCCATGGCACCAGGGACAGGACAAGGGGGAACGGGTGTGAGCTGGAACACAGGAGGTGCCACTGGAATCTGAGGAGGAACTTGTTTGCAGTGAGGGTGCCCGAGCCTGGCCCAGGCTGCCCAGGGGGCTTGTGGAGTCTCCTTCTCTGGAGACGTTTCAAAGCCGCCTGGACGAGGTCCTGTGGGACTTGGTCTGGGTGATCCTGCTGCGGCAATGGGGGGATTGGACTGGAGGAGCTTTGGAGGGCCCTTCCAATCCCCAACATTCTGTGACTCTGTGAATCATGAATTAACGCCGGGGGAGAGCCAGGGCATGGGGTCTGGTGCCATGGCCAAGCTTGGCTCCGTAACCCCCCAGCCAACGGGAGCAGCTCTGTTCAGCAATGAAGCTCCTGCTGTTTGCAGCACCTTCTGAGGGTTCCCAGTGTCGCCGGTCTCTTGCTGACTTTACGCTTAAATGCAAATATCAAGCCGTGACACAGGTTTCGGGTACTTCTCCTGCTTCAAAAGCACCTGTCTCCTTGGCTAGGTAAGAGCTGCTTCATGAAAACCCAAAGTTCTTAATTTCTCAGGCTCTGCTCCTCAGAAGCCTCGGTATGTTTGAGCGCGGGTCGCGAGAAGGTCTCCGTAGCCAGGTGTGGGATGTGGGGAGCAGTGCGGCGATGGCTCCACCGCCCCTTCTAGCGCCGCTGAAATGTTGAGGCTGTTGTGGGAGCTGCTGAACGTGGGAGCCGGGCAGGGTGGGGGGTACGTTAGGTGAGGGGAGGACCTGCTGGGAAGGAGCTCTGCAGAGAAGGACCTGGGAGTGCTGGGGCATAACAAGATCCCCCTGAGCCACCAACGAACCCTTGTGGCCAAGAAGCCAATGGGCTCCTGGGGGCATGAAGAAGTGTGGGCAGCAGGGCCAGGGAGGTTCTCCTGCCCCTCTGCTCTGCCCCAGGGAGGCACCTCAGGAATGTTGAGGCCAATGCTGGGCTCCCCAGGTCAGGAGAGACCAGGAGCTACTGGGGAGAGTCCAGCGGAGGCTGCGGAGCTGCTGCGGGGCTGGAGCATCTGTGTGGGCAGGCAAGGCTGAGAGCCCTGGGGCTGTGGAGCTGGAGAAGAGCAGCCTGAGAGGGGAGCTGAGCAATGCTGAGCAAGAGCTCAAGGGCCCGCGGGGGGCAAGAGGCTGGGGCCAGACTCTGCTCAGGGGTGCCCAGCGCCAGGCCAAGGGGCAGCGGGCACCAACTGGAAGGCAGGAGGTTGCAGCTGAGCAGGAGGAGCAACTTGTTTGGGGGGAGGGTGTTGGAGCCTGGCCCAGGCTGCCCAGAGAGGTTGTGGAGTCTCCTTGTGTGCAGAGATTCCAAGCGCGCCTGGACACTGCGATGCTGGGCCCCCTGCTCGGGGGGACCCTGCTGGAGCAGGGGGGTGGCACCAGAGCAGCTCCACAGGGTCCTGCCAACCCCACCCTGCTGGGATTCGGTGAGAACGTTCTTTCTTGCCCAACGCCCCGTGCATCATCCTTTAATCAGGCTCCCATTGCCAAAGCAAATTCACGTTAGTGCAGAAGCTCGTGGTGCAACCCCAGAAATCCTCCCCCTCAGCCCTTTCGCTCTGCCCCCTGCACCAGAGCAGAGGTTACGGCAGGAGCCGCCTTGGTGGGGACGGGGAGCAGAGGGTGGTTAACACGGGATCCACCACCGCAGGCTTGGCCGAGCTCCGGAGCCGTGTTCCTGGGAGGATTGTGTTGCTGCAAGCTCCTCGGCGCTTCCAAACCCACCAGGAACGGGCTCGTGGGTCTCGTGTTGTAGCACAGAAATGCCCTGGGTTCTGACGAGGTAGGAATCGGCAGTGAAAGTTTCCTGAGCTCCCCAGATCTCCGAGGTGGTTGCGGAGTCGCCGTTTCTCGGACACGAAATGGAAGCTGCAGATGTTTGGTGGCTCCCGGGGTTTGCTCCGCGTTAGTCGCCGCCGGCATCGCGCAGCTCTCCGCTGAGTTTTCCAGCGTTGCGCAACGAGCCCTCGCTCCTCCGAACCCGAGCTTCCGAAATCGCCTCTTTTCTGCCCTCGGCGAGAACCTGCGGAGTGACGCGGAAGGGAGGCAGAAAAGGGAGTACGAAGGGCACGAGGGAAAAGTTCTCGTTCTGTGTTTGGCAAGGACTCGTGAGAAGTAGCAGAGGGAGGGACAGAAGTCCTCACAGTGACCGAGTTATGACAGGCTTCTCCGTGGGGTTTTCTGGAGGTAGGTGGAAGTGGGAAGGTCCGTGGTGGGGGTACCTGGAGTAGATACGCCCATTCCTTGGAGAGGAACGTGGCTTGGGGGTCTGACGTTCCCATGCGCCGCAGCTCTGCTTCCTGCAGAGCAGCTCAGTCCCCTTCCAACCACATGTCCATGAGGAGAAAACCCTTCAGATCAGATCCTGGGGTGTGATGCACCCCACATCTGCAAGCTCCAGAGCTCCCGGGGTCCCCCCGGGCAGCGTAGCCTGCCGGCGTGGGCGGCTCATGGCTTGGAGATGTTCAGGGACACCAGCGAGCGAGCAGCTATTTTTAGTTGTGTTCCTTGGCTATTTGGTAGAGCCGGCCATGTGTTTATAGTCAGCTTCCTGTGGCATGGCCGGGAGTTGGAGTCCAGGAAAAATGAGCGTTGGGAGGGTTGTTTGTGTTTCAGCAGCCAACGACCGTGGGATGGGAGCTCGGGGATGCTGCGGGTCCCGAGCCCCACACGAAGGGTGGTCACAGTGTTGGTTCTCCTGGGCTCACCCGGGACTCGTGCACCACCTTGGGGTCTCCTCCTTCTTGTTCAGGCAGCTCAACTTGAAGCACGAACCAGGCTTGCTCTTCTATTTGTTCACACCGTTCTTCTTCCCATCCTTTCTGGCACTTTACCAACCTGGTGGGTTGTTTTTTGGCACATGTCGGATCTCTGTGCGACCTGAGCCCCACCGCTTCACCTCCGCTCCAGCACACGGCACCAGCTTGGAGCTCACGCTCGCCGTGCGGCCGCGATCCTCTGAGACCAGCTCTCCGGAGTATTGGAGGTGGCAAAGCCGATCCTTGGCCCGGTGGGATGGGGACAGCCCAGTTCTCCAGTTCCCTGGTGCTGGCAGCTTCACAGGCCCCTCTGACCTGAGGGCTGGAACCCCTCTGCTGGGAGGCCAGGCTGGGAGAGCTGGGGGGGTTCAGCCTGGAGAAGAGAAGGCTCCGCGCAGACCTTCTGGGGGCCTTGCAGGGCTTCAAGGGGCCTGGCAGAAAGATGGGGACAGACTTTGGAGCAGGGCCTGTGGGGACAGGACAAGGGGGATGGGTTGGAACTGCCAGAGGGAGATTGAGAGTGGAGAGAAGGGAGAACTTGTTGGTGCTGAGGGTGGGGAGAGCCTGGCCCAGGTTGCCCTGAGAGGTGGTGGCTGCCCCATCCCTGTCCCCATTGCAGGGGAGGTTGTTGGGGGCTCTGAGCAACCTGCTCTAGCTGCAGATGGCCCTGCTCCCTGCAGGGACAGGGTTGGACTGGATGAGCTCGAAAGGTCCCTTCCCACCCAAACCAGTCTGGGATTCTATGGACTGGGCCATTCAACACCCAGCACTAAAGGCGCTGGGAGCGGGTGGCTGTGTCTGTCGTGGCGGCGGGGTAGGATTAACCACAGGGAAAAGACGCAGTTTTACGATGGTTTAGGCTAAGGACAGCCAAGAAACCCTCCCTCCCGGTTTCCGCTGGGATAAGCTGCTGCCGTGGGACGCGGCGCTGCCCTGGCCCAGCCGGGGAAGCGTGAGGGAGGGCGCGGGATGTTCTCATGGATATCATTAGAGAGGGAAAAATATGGGCTGAGATCCAGGGCAAACCGTGGTGGCTGTGAAAGCCGGTGCTGCCAGTCTGGCTTGCGGAGCAGGAACGGCCACGGGGAGGGTTGGGGAGCTCTGGAAGCGGAGACGCGGGGGTGACAGTGGCTGTAGAGGTGGCCCCGCAGAGGAGAAGGCTCATTATTTAAATTAAAGCTTGTGCTGTAGTTTAAAGTGGATTGTAACGTAGGAAGTCTGGCTCCAGAAAGGCCTTTCCTGGGCTGTCCGTCCCTAGTGGGATATGTTTAGTTTGCTTTCCTCTGGTGTTAGGTCTTGGGGCTTAAGTTGTTCTCAGCAAAGGTTCTTTGCCGTGTCATTAATCATCTCGGTGAACCGACGGAGCGTTTCCAGAAGAAAATTCCCTTTCCGCTTTCAGAAATAAACCCGAGCAGATACCAAAGGCGTTTGCACTGTCGCATCGCAGCGAAGGGCAAGAAATTCTGTCCCGGGGCGACTCGTCGTAGTTTGTGTTAGAAAAAGTTCTTGCGAAGGATCCTGCGCTGTAGGATCAGAGAATCCTGGAATGGTTTGGGTGGGAAGGGACCTTAAAGATGATCCGGTTCCAATGCCCTGCCGTGGGCAGGGACACCTCCCGCGCTCCCACAGGTCCCTGTCTCTGCCGTGCTGGGGGCTCAAGCTGTACTAATCGCGTTGGCTTTGTGGCTGATCAGTTATGACTCCTTTGATAGGAGCTTTGGTTCGGTGTGAATATTGAGTCTTTGCGGCTCGAGGGTGCAAAGTGGCCTCTACGAGCCACCTTTATTTCGTAGGTGCATTTCGAGCTTGGGTTGGCGATCACAGAATTAACGAGGTTGGAAAAGACCGTAGAGATCATCAAGTCCAACCTGTAACCTATTACCTAGCCTATCACCAACCTGTTACCCAATATCATCTCATCATCTAAATCTTGTCCCTGAGTCCATCATCCAACCTCTTATTGAACACACCCAAGGACGGTGACTCCACCACCTCCCTGGGCAGCCCATTCCAGTGGGGAATCGCTCTCTCTGCAAAAAAGTTCTTCCTGACATCCAGCCTAAACCTCCCCTGACGCAGCTTCAGACTGTGTCCTCTCGTCCTGTCCCTGGCAGCCTGATGCGTTCTGATCTCTGCCGGATAGCTGGAGTCAACAGATGCAATTTTTTTCTTAGCTTTCCTTAACTTTCAGGGGGTTTGAGCGGAGCGAGGACTCGCCCAGCGAGGCCAAGCGGCGCCTTTCCCGTCAAACCCCGTATTTTGTGCACCGCGTTTATTTTGGTTTCCTTGCTGTACGTGAAAGGGACGAGCTTGGCGCTGGGACAGCCAGGCCCGGCTGTGCCGTGGTGGCCTCTTTTCTAAAGCGATTTATTTTCCTGCGCCCTACGGTGATTTTTAACAGTGGTTATTGACGTTTTGACGCCGTTTCCAGCGCGGGGAATGGTGTGTAATTGATAAAGGGGACGCTGCCGGTGCTGCCAGCCAGCCCAGCACCTCTCTGCCTGGTTAAGGTCCATCCCTTGAGGACTCTCAGTGCTTTTTTTTTTTCCCCGCCCCCACTTATTTCCTGGGAATGGGGGATCTGAGCTGCTTTGGCTGCTCTGACCCTGGCACTGCTGCCCGGGAGCTGCGTGCTGCAGCCCAACTCTTCCACCAAACCCTTTCCTGGTTGCTCTGGGCTGCCGTGTGCCACCCGAAAAGACCCTCTCTGGTCATCTCCCTGCCAGCCCCCGCTGCCGTCGCTTTGCCCCCGCGCATCGCTCCGAGTTCGGTACTCTGGGAATCGTCCCTACGTTTCGTAGGCACTGTAAATCTCGGAGCTAATTGTGTTATTCGGCCGGTTCCTGAGCAGTGCCAGGGCTCCGTGCCAAGGCTCTGTTGGCCAGCGGCGGGCGGTTTGCTTCCAAGAAGTGTCAGTGGTGATTCTGGAGCCCTCCGTGCCCTGGTTACTGAGTTATCCGTGCCCTGGCTGCTTTCACAAATTCACAGACTGTCGGGGATTGGAAGGGACCTGGAAAGCTCCTCCAGTCCAATCCCCCCATTGCCGCAGCAGGATCACCCAGACCAAGTCCCACAGGATTTACCGTGTTAGTAAATGCCCGGCGCGTATGATCCATGGTTTGCTCTGTGTTGGGCAGCGGATGTCTCTCTGGGGATACGAAGGTTTATAAATGTCGGGGAAGGTTAAGGCAGCAATTACCAGCCCACCTGAGATTATTAATTGCCACTTTTAGAACTTTAAATGTGCCTTTGCTCACCCGCGTTGCGTGGAACGCGCCCGTCCTTAGGCTACGTGCGGAAGCAAAGCAGTGGGAGCGAAAGAAGAATTGGTTTGGGGTTGGCAGGGACCATTAATGGTCATCCTGGGCCCTCTCCCTGCTCGGGGGCACCCTGCTG
>WEIS01030045.1:8271-18340 GCA_013389965.1 Todus mexicanus | reverse complement strand
CTGACCAAAGGGGTATCCCATACCATATAGGATACCATTGTCTCAGCAATAAAATCCGGGGGAAAAGGAAAAAGGGGGAATGTTCACAGTTATGGCATCTGCCTTCCCAAGTAACCATTACACATGATGAATCTCTGCTTTCACAAAATGGTTAAACATCTGTCCACCAAGGGAAATAGTGGATGAAGTCCTGATTTTGATTTGCTTGCTTGAACAGATTTGCTTCACTTATTAAATCATCTTTATCTCAACCCATGAGTTTTCTTGCTTGTACTATTTTAATTCTCTTCCTCATATCACCAAGGGAGCGCAACTGAGTGGTTGCAGGGTTAACTGTCTACCAGGGCTAACTCATAAGAGGCTGTTAAAAGAGAGGAAGTTCACCAGTTCTGGCTCTTTAATTTATATGTTCATAAAGTAATATCTGCTAAGTTTTGCCAGCTTTATTTTGAACATGGGTATTCTATGGGAATCGTAGATTATAATAAATATTTAAAACATTTTTGTGACTTCTTTTCAAACAAAAATTTAAACTATAAACAAAATGAAGACTTAAGAGAGAGGCTGAGAACCTGTAGGAACTTGGGATCAAGTGCCTGATGACCAGCAGACTACAGAAGTGGAACACAACCTGCTAAGGTTGTGATGATAAAGTACATTACACTCTGCTTCTCTTCAGTCTGTAGTAGGAGATATCAGAGAGATTACAGCTTTAGAAGAGGCTAACGCATTGACACTTTGGTGTTTAAAGAAATTTGCTGGATCGACTATTACCAATTTAGTGAGCTATCCTTATTCAGTAAATAAACTAGGAATTTTGAAGTTGCTCACGTATGTATTGGGAATTGACACTCCAGCATTTTGTCATAAGCAGGTGTCTCATGGTAGCTATGCACATTTGAAAATTGGCATTTGGAAGGAAAGAGCAAACTTGTGCACAATATTGGAGAATTTAGTAATCAGTCAGAAAACACCTCCACAGTATATCTCTCACATTGGTGTTTCAATCACATTAACATTTCCAGTTAAGCAACAAAATGAGAAAGAATAGAAGAACAATACAAAACACTGAAGGGAGTGGGCTCCAAGCTTACAAGAGACCTGAATTGTCATGCCCATTTATACACAGTACTTCCAGTGACTCTGGGTAAGTTCTTAAGTTTGATAAAAATCTACATAAAACAGAATTTAAGATGAGGAAGAAAACAACAGCAAAAAAAAAAAAAAAAAGATGTAGTCTCAAAGGAAAAAGTAGTTCATTTAAATCCTTTATGAGAGATCAGTGGTGTTAAATTATTGATATGATGACAGGTTAAGGAGCATCTATTTCTGCCTATGCTCCCTGTTCCAATGGCCTCTGATCCGGTGGTGGTCTTCCAGTTTACTTCACTTGCCTTTAGATTTGCTTTGTCTACTACAAGTGCATCATTCACAATAGTCTCCAATGGAAAAACAAAGTAATTCCTCACGATGCACTTTAGATTAAGGCTCAAGTCTATTTCCACTACAGTAAGCAAGCATTCGATGCACATTTCCTATTAACAATAGAGAGAAATCTGCACCTAATTCCCACATGCATCCTTAAGTGCTTGCCTGTTTACTGTGGTTTTAAACTCAGTCATTTCTTGAAACAAGTGAACAAATAAAAATAAACCAAACACAAATCAACCTCCTAAATGTTGCTTTTCTCCCATATCATCAAGCCTGAAAATTATATCAAACAACATTGCCCAGACTTACACAAACTGACATTGTTTTCTGGAATAACTTTTTTTTTTGTACATTTCATGTTTTTAAAAGTGAAAAAGTAAAGATTTTATTGAAGACAAAATTATTTGTCAATTGTACAGTTCTTTTTTTTTCCAAAGTTTTTTTAAGTAATATTCAAGTGAAAGAACCTTTTAAAATAATTTAGTCATTTATCACATTTTTAAAATTAACTGCAGAAGCCACTACTCTCCATGTTCATCTTTCTTGGAAAATTTTCTAGGTGGACATTAGTCCTCCCATGGGAGTTTTTGAAAAGTATAAAACAAAGAAAAAACCCAATATCTTGATCTATTGAATCTTCCATAAGATCAAGAACAATGGTCATGTGTCCATTCAACAAAACACTTACACATAGGACTAGTTTTAAATTAATGGTTATATCCATCCTGTCTGAAAGAATGGTCTTTAGGCAGTTGCATACTGCCAAGAGCATAAAAAGCTTTCCTTCTGCTTGTGTCTTTCCTGCTTGTTTCCCATGCCTGGGTATTTCTGCAATCCCAAATAGTCAGGACTTCATAGTTTTAGAGGTTACTGACCACTGTCCTTGCTACTTAGTGGAGGAGGGTAGGGGGATGAGCATCCTTTGGAGGACATGCCTTTGTTAGTAAACCAAACATGGCTAGGCCATGGATGCAAAGAGTGGTAAATGAGTGTACATGCTCTCTAATGCTGGGATGCTCCCCAGAATGATTTTATTCTGCTTCAGGGAGCTCTGTCCCAGGTGTTGTCCAGCCATGGTTTGGCTGGTTGTGATGTATCAGTTATTTTTCCCAATAGGCAGTACTGATAAGTCAAGTAGGGTTGTGGAGGGAAAGAGAGTTTGGCCAATTTTTAGGTGATTATATCTTAATCTATTTAATCTACAAGTATAGGTGACATTGTCAGAACCAACGTGTAGCAGACAATGGATGTACAACAGTAAGGCATTAAAAGTCCTGAAAGCTCCTTACTTACAGAGAGCTATGCTAATAAATATGGNGGTTAATTTAGGGTCACCTGTCCTGTTCACTCCTCCCTGAAGGTGCAGCCTTGACTTTTCTGCACCCCCCAGCGTGGTATACAAAATCTAGCAGTGACCTTGGTTGGCACACCAATCCTTGGTGCTAACTATAAACATGAAGCGTTATCACTGTTAGAAGCAGATGTTGCCTGGTAAACATGCTGCTAAAGTAGGACAGACTTAGCTGAAAAGTAAAAGTCATAGAACAGAATTGTTCTGTTCTAAACCAAACCAGGACACGTGGTCATCTGAAACTAATGATAGAGCGGTCATACTAAACACAATAAACACTTATGAAAGACAAACTATATGTGTACTTCACAGTCTCTTTGAGAGGAGAGGATTCCTGTCTGAATGAGTTGTTATGTTTTTTGGTTTTAAATTGTTTTAAATAATAGATGTTGCAGTATTTGCACAAGTATAGGAGCCCTCTACAACTACTGCTAGTCTTTGCAGGTGTTATCCTCTGCATTCAACTGCTATTGCTTTGATTGGAGTGGGGTGACTTTTTCAATTAATTCTTTCAACAGATGTTTTCTAATCTTGGACTCTCTTCCCTCCGTTCTCTTTCACATGTAGTCTTCTGCTTCCAAGCACTTCTGGGACTACATGAACCTGACTTAAGCTGTCTGCCTGTTCTGCTGGTGCCATTTGCCATTTCCTTTTCAAAGGGCTATTGCTCTAACAGCTCTGTTCTAGGCAGGGAGTGGGAAACCTTTGAAACTGATGCAGCTTCATTGTACAGTCTTTCAGAAGGAAGCAGCATTAAAGGAAAATTACTTCATAGCTATTTAACTGCTACAGGAATTAGCAATTTTTAAACAAATGAGAAGCAGATACATGTATTTTAAATACTTATTACCTGGCTTCAGAACCATATTGATTTCAAAAGCATTTTCTCCCTGTGCAGAATAGAGGGGCAGCAAAAATTGTTCTTTGAAAAGAAAATGCCACCATCAGGAGAGGAAGACAGCTCAGGCAGCTCAAAGAGTCCCAAAAGTGTTAGGGAGCTATGGAGGACATCTAAAGAGGAAAGTACAGGTTGTGAGCAGCCTGAGGAATTAGTTTAAAAGAACCCCTTTTCCCCACAGAAATCCTTCAGATGAAGTGGTAGCTGTTGGATTCGTTCACAGGTAACATAGAGGGATCAAGCTCAAACAGTTCTGAAAGTCCTGCAAAACAGAAGAGGCTAACTAAAAGGTCTAAGTAAAGAGCAGGTCATACATTAAGGCATTTTCTTCTCCTGGTATGTAAAGTGAAGAGGGGAAGGGAGGGCAGAAAAATGAATAATAACTCATATGTAAGATTCAAGTTTGAACAACCACATTCTTTCCAACTACATGAAGCTAGGAACTTTAATTAGATACAGCTTTTTTCTTTTACTATTAAAAAGGTGTCACCTTTCATTTCAGAGCTGACTACATTTCAGTGAGAGTAAAGGATAAGCTATGTGTACTTTGTTGTGTAATGCACCCAATCACATTTAAAGAAAATGGCTATTGTACATACTTTGTAGCTTGTAAAGTCCTTTGAAAGAAACAGTGGACTATAAACATAGTATCAAAAGGACTACTGATGAAGAACTACATATTCTTGGTAAGTATGTGTCTATTGGTAGGTATTAAAAGGAGTCATGAGATCAAGGCAAAGCTTTTCTCCCAAGAATTTTATAGAATTTTATTTAGGCAATTAGTTTGTGAGGTATTTGGATGATTAAACATTGGGAAATAGCAATAAAAATAAAGACCTTATTCTGTTTGTGCATTAATAGTATGTAAAAGGTGTATAAACAAAGATAGTGACAAGAAAGACTTTTTTATAAATGTAAACTTTTTAATTTAAAAAAATAATTGAAGGAAATACCTTAGTTATTTATCTATAACTGGTCTTTGAAGTGCATTGTTTACAGCTATATTCACACTGTATCTGCACAGAAGGTACTCAAGGGAGAGGTAGCTGATGTTATAGCAAAACCTTTTAGAACTTGCGTGTACATCCATGCACACAGCTTCTGTATTAGTATAGAGTGAATATAAATAGGAGAATGCTTTTTGATAGCCCTACATGCAATTTCTGTCAGTTACATTGACCTGTTCATAGCTCTAATACAAAAATGACAATGCTCAAAATTTAAGGTGTAGAATATGGTTTCAGATTTGAAGACATGAAACTGAGGTATTTCAAGTCCCATTATTCAAAGCACTTTACTCTCTGGAGCCAAGCTAAACTCTGATACTACTTTAGGTGAACTATATCCTTCCCAAAGTTGTAGAGTAAACAACATCAGCTATATGAGTTCAGTTCTTCCTTATATTCTTCTAGTCATCAATATCACTGCTTAATGAATCTGAATGATGGAGAAATCAATGGGTTTCTGTTTCAAAAGGCCTGCTCACTAGGTCTCTAGTCCATTTATGGTTAATATTTCTGATGTAGAAAATGACCAAAACAATTTCAGCAGCTGAATGAAAAGAAATCAGAAACGCTTACTCTGAGGAAGAATGTAAAATAAATTTTAATAGAAGTGATGGAACTTTGGCTGTAGGAAATGTAGAAACTTAAGCAGGGAAAACAATTGGTTTCCTCACTTGCTGGAAAGCACAATCCATCAGACTGAATTTTTTTTGTGATGATAGAATACCAAAAAATATATAGACCAGACTTAAGATCCCTCCACCATCCACAGAAAGAAGTGAAGAAAATTGAATGAGGTGATGTATTGATCCTAACAAAGTCTAAAAATAACTATGTGGTTATGGTGTCCCACACTGAAAGACCCTCGAGATTTTAACCGAAACTATCTGATCCATGCAGGATGAGATTCATCCATTCATTTGCAACATGCCAGCTTCTCCATGACTGGTGACTTGAGACATAGGAGGAACTGGAAACAAACATTATCAGCTGCTCTGACTAAGACAAAACAAGCATGTTTCTTTCCAACTTTTATGAAAAAAATATCACTTTTGGCATTTTTTTCATCAATCTTGAGGTTTTGCTGTATTATATATTGATGGTATCATCTGATATTCATTGCATATGATGACTCAAATGCAAATATAAGTTGTAGATTCCCAGAGTTGTGGGTGAGGGAGGGCAGTGGTTGTCTTTTACCTTAGCTTTAGCAATACTTTCAACACCATCTCTCAAAATATTTTTGTATGTATGTTGTCTTAGGATATCATACTCTGGATTGGAAAGAAAACTAGCAGAATGATGACGCTCTGCGGATCATTAATGGATCATACAGTAAGTGGAAGCAAAGAACCTTCGAAATGACAAGAGCCTATCCTTGCATCTATTTCTACTGTATTTTTTCTATGATATCACAGAAGGAACGGAGTACATCCTCATCAAGTTTGCAGATGACACAAAACTAGTGGGACCAGATAATACACTTGAGAGCAGAGCAGTCATTCATTAACTTTCAAAGTATTCAAGATTTTTCTGGAAAAGAATAACCACTAATAAGGATAAAGAAAGCAGGAGCTGAGGTCAAGATTTCTAGTGTCATACTGAATGGTATGACACTGGACTAGAAGTAACCTATGGTGAATTTGCTTTTTAACAGTAAAACATCTTGCAGGCTGAAAGTAAGAATCAGTCTCGTTCTGAAGTGACAGAATCACCACTGCAGATATCATCAATCAATATCCAGATTATTGATTAAACCTTCAAAACTTCTTATGCCAATATGGGTCTCCAGCCTTTGTGGGGGTCTGGTTTCCTCTTTTTTTTTTCTTTCTTTTTTTTTTTTTTTTAATATCATGAAACAATCACAGAATTTTGATCTCTGAGATTATCAGAAATGTGTATTCAAATCCTGTTATGGTATGACCTTATAGGAAGCACACCCAAGGAAACACTTGTAGGGTTCGGAGGTTCTAGATAAAAACTCTGGTTAGTGTAACTCCACGCTAATAGCTTCTGTTTACCGCTTGTCAAAGTGTTGTTCCATATAGAAGCATGACAACTTGTTCATTAAAAGATATAGAGCAGGTTGAAATGAAAGGGAAAATTGCTTTGTGCCTTTTCAATGCACCTTCCACAAAGATCTGTCTTGGTTGTGATGAACAGGGAGTCAATGACCCTGAACCAGAGTTTTTCTACAGTATATAAGTTTTTTTCCCTTTAATTTGTATGAAAATGAAAGAATGCTGACTTAATCACAGGGTACTGATCATACTTTTGCTTTCTTTTGTTGGTTCAATGGGAGATTTACATTGATTGCAATGTTGCAGTTTAATGACTGCAGCACTTAGAATCATAGAATCTCTGAGGTTGGAAAAGACCCTTGGGATCCTCGAGTCCAATCATCAACCCCAGTCTGCAAAGTTCACCCCTAAACCATATCCCCTACCACCACATCTAAATGCATTTTAAACATGTTCAGTGATAGTGATTCAGCCACCTCTCTGGGCAGCCTATTCCAGTAGCTGACTACTCTTTCTGTAATTTTTTTTTTCCTAATATCTAGCCGAAATTTACCATGTTGCAGCTTTGAACCATTCCCTCTTCTTCTATCGCTAGTCACATGTGAGAAGAGACCAGCATCAACCTCTCTACAATGTCCCTTCAGGTAGCTGTAGAGAGCGATGAGGTCTCCCCTCAGCTTCCTCTTCTTCAAGCTAAACACTGCCAGCTCCTTCAATCTTTCCTTATAAGATTTATTCTCCAGGGCCTTCACAGCTTCATTGCCCACCTCTGCATCTGCTCCAGCACCTCAATATCTTTCTTGTATTGAGATGCCCAAAACTGAACACAATACTCAAGGTGTGGTCTCACCAGTGCTGAGTACAGGGGGATGATCACCTCCCTACTCCTGCTGGTCACACCATTTCTGATACAGGCCAGGATGCCATTGGCCTTCTTGGCCACCTGGGCACACTGCTGGCTCATATTCAGCCGCCCATCAATTAGAACCCCCAGGTCCTTTTCCGCCAGACAGTTTTCCAGACACACGTCCCCAAGCCTGCAGCATTGCGTGGGGTTGTTGTGGTCCGAGTGCAGGATCTGGCACTTGGCCTTGTTAAATCCCATACCATTAACATCAGCCCATCGATCCAACCTATCTAGATCTCTCTGCAGAGCCTCCAAACTGAATAGAGTTTTTTCCCCTCAGATAGGACATTATCAGTTTTGGATTGAACCTCCTTAGGGAAACTAAAACATTGCAACCTTGATTATCTCTGTAACACCATAACCATGAAAAAAAATACTAGCAGCCATGTCTACAGTATTAAAATGGGGTTTAGAACACAATTCTTACGTTTTTAAAATATTCAACTATTAATATCTCAAAATAATTGTAAAACTGATGAGGAAAAAAATAGAAGCATATCTTCACAAATGAAAAAGATATGCGAGGATGGAAAGGGATATAATTTCTTGGTGGATGAACCATTGTGCCTGTAGTGTTTAACAACAGAGGCCCTTCTGCTTATTCCTTGTTATCCTTATCTATAACTAAAGCTATCACAAGTTATGATGGATCTGAGTGCTCAGATATAAATTCATATTTCTTTTAAGAGCTGGAATTTCCTACCAATGTGCCTGAAAAATGATTCAGAGGAAAAGAGCCTGGGAAGAAACCAAGTCTGTTAAAGTCTTCTTAAGTTAATGACTATTAGAGAAGAATGATGCAAACACAAAAGCCAATAGGACAGTAGGTAGGTTCACACACAGGTTCATGGCATCTTATTCTAAGAATGAGCCTTGAATAGCTTCATGCTAAAATCCATTATCTTGGCTACACTTTCAAAGGTGTAAAGTAGTTATTGTTAGGGGATTTCCAGGAATACCATGGTGTGAAGAAAATTAACACTTTTCAGAGTGCTTGCTTTTCCCTGCAGTGGGGATGTACAGAGCTTCCAGTATGGAGGTTGGATGCAGGCTCTCTACTGTGTATTTATATTTGCTGTAAGAGACCGAAAGGCCTTGGAATAAACAGAGTGGAAAGAGTATGGAATTACTTTTCTGGTACCAGATGATACCACTAGTAAACATTTGTAACTCCACATAATTTTATATAATTTGCTCACGTGGGTAGGCACTAGCAACTTTTTTTTTTCTTTTTTGTTTTTCTTTTTTTTTAGTGTTTTATGCAACAGACAGGGAAGTTATGAACATCTATTCCCTCTCATTCAGATGACTGATAACAACTGAGAGGTAGGTTCTACTTGTAAGCCCTGCCACTTTCACATGATACACTGAATGTTTCATTTTTCCATTCACTGGGGTTTGTTTCGTTTTGTGTTTGTTTTTGTTAATTTGTTTGTGGTTTTTTTGTTTTGTTGTTGTTTGGTTGGGATTTCTGTTGGTTTTGTTTGGGGTTTTTTGGAGACGTTTTTTGTTTGTTTGTTTTTCATTTGGGTAAAATCACACAAGGCAATAAAACTCAACACAATACTATCTGCCAACCACAAGGTACCAGTCTGCAAGGAAAAAGAAATAAAAACACAACAAAGTGTGGGAAATCCTTCACCGGAGAAAAGCTATAATTTCCCCAGAAAAACTATGTAAAGGAATTTAATTTGATAAAATGTCTTACATGAAGTAAAATGAGACTGTCAAATACATATTCTGAAGTTGGCAAACTGGGATGTGAACAGTTAAACCCAGAAAGAATGTTGGAATATGCAAAAAAGATTTCAAAAGACCTCAAAATTCTGCTCATAGAACCAGACCTGAAAGAAGCTGTTGAGGCAAAGCTACCCTTAGGAAATCAGCCCCAACCTCAGATAGACAAAGACAAATTAGTTGCATAAAAACTATAAAATGAGATCGCTCTGCAGCAGAAACAGTTGTATTACAAGATTGAAAAACACAAGATGGAGACAACAAAGAAGAGGCAGGAGACAGACTAGGTGTCAGGGGGATCTGCTGATGCTGCTCAGAAATCATCAGAAGCAAAGGGTTAAGGGCAGCTTGTACAGATGGAGCAGTCACAGGCAGCCAGAACACTGAGAGTGGACACAAACTAGTGGCAATAGCTCAAGTCCTTTATTTCCCAGTCCCCTTTCCATGGAGACCTACTCCAGTAAAATAGGTCTGTGCTGTGAAGGATGCCATTATAGCAAAGAACCTGAGGTAACGTCTTTTGTGACAGTGCATATGGTCATGTACATGGGTAAGTAAAAGGATGAGTACGTTATTATGGTCTTGTGTAAAACCTTAGATGGAACTTTTATCTTTATGTTCAATGTCAAGCTTCAGGTTTTCAAAATATATTATGAAGTCTTTGCTTTACTGTTCTGTACTAATGTTTTAATCAGGAAATATTAAAATGGATCTCCTTAT
>WEIS01030042.1:13285-23467 GCA_013389965.1 Todus mexicanus | reverse complement strand
CGTCCCCCGCCCGGACCCCCCCCCTTCCGTTATAGCCCCGCCCCCCCCCGCGCGCCCCGGCGGCACCGCGCAGCACTTCCGGGTCGGTGCCAGTGTCGCCGGGGCGGGGCCGGGAGGTGGGGCCGTGACGCTGCCGGAGGGGACCGGGCCCGTTCGGTGCCTCTTTTATTGTTCTCGCTTCACTCCCACCTTCCCTTCCCCGCAGCCTCGGGAAGGGAGCAGCGAACGCAGCCAGCTCCGGTAGGAGGGGAAGGAAAGAGCGAAGCGAGAGCGGCCGCGGAAGGGCCCGGCCCTGCCGGTGGCCGTTAACCGTTTGCACCTCTCCGCAGCGCCGGCTTTGCCAAGGGAGGAAGGAGCAGCGAGCGAGCAGCCATGGCCTACGCTTATCTCTTCAAATACATCATCATCGGAGACACNATGCGACACTCCAGATGTGGCCTCATCAGGGCAGAGTAGAGGGGGATGAGAACCTTTCTTGTTCATGGTGAGGCCACCAGGGTGCCACATGTCACCCTGCGGCAGTAGGGAGGCCAGGGCTGCTGCTGTGAGGTGCCCTAGGGATGGGATGGGATGGGATGGGATGGGATGGGATTCCCCTTTCCTGAAGGACNCCGGAGGGGACCGGGCCCGTTCGGTGCCTCTTTTATTGTTCTCGCTTCACTCCCACCTTCCCTTCCCCGCAGCCTCGGGAAGGGAGCAGCGAACGCAGCCAGCTCCGGAAGGAGGGGAAGGAAAGAGCGAAGCGAGAGCGGCCGCGGAAGGGCCCGGCCCTGCCGGTGGCCGTTAACCGTTTGCACCTCTCCGCAGCGCCGGCTTTGCCAAGGGAGGAAGGAGCAGCGAGCGAGCAGCCATGGCCTACGCTTATCTCTTCAAATACATCATCATCGGAGACACGGGTAAGCGGCGGAGGGGGAGGGAGGGGAGGGCAGGCCCGGCCAGGCTGCAGCGGGAGAGGAGAGGGAGCAGAGCAAGGCCCCGGCTCCCCGGCCCCATTTCCGCAGTGCTGGCGGAGTCGACGTGGTGGAGAAGAGGCGGCTCCTCACACACATCCAACCCCCGCCCTCCCCTTCTCCTTTCCGGAGTCGCTGGGCCCCGCCCGGGGCCTGGGCCTGGCTGCAAAACTTGGGGGCCTCGGTATCACAGAATCATGTTAGGGATTGGAAGGGACCTCGAAATTTCATCTAGTCCAATCGCCCCCATTGCCGGAGCAGGATCACCTAGACCAAGTCACACAGGAACTTGTCCAGGCGGGTTTTAAACATCTCCAGAGAAGGAAACTCCACAACCTTACTGGGCAGCCTGTGCCAGGCTCTGGCACCCTCACTGGAAACAAGTTTTTTCTAATGTTTAAGTGGAACCTCCTGTGTTCCAGCTTACACCCGTAGCCCCTTGTGCTGTTATTGGATGCCATCATGAAGAGCCAGGCTGCATCCTCCTGACACTCGCCCTTTACATATTTATAAACATTAATGAGGTCACCCCTCAGTCTCCTTTTCTCCAAGCTCTGGAGCCCCGGCTCCCTCAACCTTTCCCCATAAGGGAGATGTTCCACTCCCTTCATCAGCTTCATGTCTCTGCGCTGGACTCTCTCAAGCAGTTCTGTCTCCTTTCTGAACTGAGGGGCCCAGAACTGGATGCGACACTCCAGATGTGGCCTCATCAGGGCAGAGTAGAGGGGGATGAGAACCTTTCTTGTTCATGGTGAGGCCACCAGGGTGCCACATGTCACCCTGCGGCAGTAGGGAGGCCAGGGCTGCTGCTGTGAGGTGCCCTAGGGATGGGATGGGATGGGATGGGATGGGATGGGATTCCCCTTTCCTGCAGTACCAAACTATCCAGGCAGACCGACAAAGGAAAATTAAAAGCCCTGCTCCTTTTCTTCTCATTTAATTGGCACTGTATTATCATTTTACAATGAGGGTGCCAGAGCCTGGCACAGGCTGCACAGGGGGGTTGTGGAGTTTCCTTCTGTGGAGTCATTTAAAACCCTCCTGGACGAGTTCCTGTGCGACTTGGTCTAGGTGATCCTGCTTGAGTAGAGGGATTGGATGAGATGATCTTTTGAAGTCTCTTCCAATCCCAAACATTGCAAGATTCTATGTGCGTGTGTGTTGGGTGCCTTTCTTTCTTGTTTTTTTCCTCATACCTGGAGAAGCGCCGCCTTTAATAAGCCTGATGACACGGCTGTCATTTGACAGGCTGTGTTCTGAGGATACCTGCGTGATTGTACTTCATAGCTACGAACCAAACAAAGTATGATAATTACACATTGCAGTGGCATGAGGTTGTTCAGTACACTGGATGAAGCTGCTATGTGATTTCATCCTCGTTTTGTTTAAACTCTGGAAGCTTTTTTTCAGCTGTAGTGCGAAAGAATCGTAAGAAATCTTACCTCAGCTGCAACAGCCGTGTTGGAAGTGTTAGGCTGGAGATGATAAGCGAAAATTCTCTTTCTTGAGTGTTTAGGTGAGGGGCAGCTCATTAATCTGGACAGGAGATTACCTGAGCAGATTCAGAGGAAGGAAGAAGAGATTTGTCTGCCCCGGGGCGACGCAAAATAGTAGCGCGGGATTCAGAACAGGTGGCCAGTTCTGGTGTGCCCCTAAAAACTGTGATCGTTACAGTGGTAGAGGCGGCAGCAAACGATCGCTTTAGTGCTTTGATTGCCTACCAATTACATTTTTACAGTGAAATAATCCTTGGCATAATGACCTGCGCTGCGATTTGGAATTTTTGGCTACTTGAAATGTGACGTGGAATGGATGTTTGTCACTTCTGAAGTTGTTTCAGCTGCTTCAGAGCCAAATATGGGGGGAGTGAGAGAACGGAAACACGGAGAGGAAAGCAGCTTGCAAGTTTGCGGGTTTGTGTGGTTTGTTTGTTGTTGGCTTGTTTTTTTAATTCCCGTGGCTTTTATTCAGAGTTGTTACTGGAAGCTAATTAAAACTCCTGCAATGATCATTCTTGAAGGGAATTAAATACGCCAGCAGTGGTGGTAAGTTGGTTTTGCTTTTATTTAGATCTCCTACGAGCTTTTTAAGTATTCTTACAAAGCCAATTAACTTGGCGAGCGGCTGCTTGTTGCCGAAATGATCATAGAGTCAGAGAATCGTAGAGCATTAGGGGTTGGAAGGGGCTTTGATTGCGATGGTTTAGGGGTTACCCCTGTTCCTCAGACAATGGCAGCTCTGCTGATGGAAATTCAGAGCGGGTTGGGACCATTCAGCTGCAGCAGTGGTCTGCCACAGCATTCTGACCAGCAAAGATAACACCGGTGGCCTTGCAGGCCCTCTAATTGTCATAGTGATCGAGAAATGTGTCTGTGGGACTTGATTTAGAGGCTTTGGAAATGGCTCAGCTTGCCTGGTGACTCAGCAATTAGTTGTAAACAAACTGCAGGAGAAAAAGTATGAGGGCCTCAAGCGAGGACAGATGTTAGCACTGAGCTCCTCTCTCTTTGCAGTGCTATGAAACAAGGTGGGTTAGCCAACCCGAAACAAACCCCAAACCTCTGCAGTTACACGAGACACCTGCGTGTGTCCACTCTGAGTAGCGATTCCACGTGCTTGCACATACTTAAACGCAGGAATTCAGGATGATCTCAGGCTCTTAAAATGACAGCCCCAGAAACTGGCTGTGCGAGGCTGCTTCGTGCTCCACGACGCCTGTCCCCTTGCGTTGCTTAGCCTCATTGGCATTCGGTGACTTTTATCTTTTGCTGGCACTTCAGGCATGGTAGCTTTATGAATGTGGGGTTGATTCTTTTCTATTTGTTAGATTTTATATATTTAAAAATGAAAACTCTATGTACCTGGAACTGTTTTGAAGATCTGGTTAGTTTTCTGTTATGGGAGAGACCTAAAGAGGCCTGGGTGTCTTTCAGATAAAAAACACTCCCGTAAATCTGCGTGGTTTTCATGTATCACTGGGACAGTAGCTGTGGAATTTCACGGAGTTGGTACCTTCAAGAGCAAAATCCAAGTGTTAGAGAATACTGACGGCTGTGAGAGTTAACCGGGAGGAACCTTGTGATCTGGATATTTCCAAAACATCAGAGGAGTTTGTAAATAGATGTTGAAGCCTAAGTGATACCTTCTGTCTTGGCTGTGTCTCAGACCTTTGCTTCTGTGGTTGCTAGCATGTGTTTCATTTGGATTGCCAGTAGGAGTTGGTGTGTTCTTCCACTCTTCCTACACATCTGCTTTTGGCTACCAGTTGAAAGTGGGGTTGACTTTGATCAGAGTTAGACCGAGTACTCTTAGCACATCAGTACTGCCAGCTTTTGCCATTGGTGACTGAAGTCTGGCGTTTTTCTCTTCAAAGTTTTCCTGTACGCTGGTGAAATCTTTTTTTCTGTGTAAACATTTCTGTCACCAGCACATTGGAGTAAACTGGGAATGATACATGAGATTTCTGTGAAGGCTAGAGCTGGAGTTTATTGCCCAGAATATTTAACGTGCATTAAGCAGGATTTTCTTAGATTAGCTTATGTTTACTAGATTCACTGCGAGAATGCTACTGAACTTTTGTATACCTGGAACAGCAGCTTTGCAGCAGTCAGATTTCTTGCCACCAACATAACGAGACGCTGAGATGGGATAACTGACAAGTTACGATCAGTGTTGCCGCATCTTCCTTGCACAGGTCTTTCTTCCACTTCTCTTGAATCTGTTAGTTCAGCAACCCTTGGAGCTTCTTGCGTAAGGAGCTTGCACTTGCCTTTCGCTTTCAGCAGGTAGTTGCTGGTTATAAACCAAAAAGATCTCAAAGTTATTCCTGTCAGAAGAAGCTGATGGAAGAAGATCTAATTGCTGGTTGATCTAATTCTCCCCACTGTCTCAAGTAAGATTCCTAGTCACCCATTTCACTTGTTGAGGGGATTCTCAAATGGTGAAGTTAAGCAACTGAATTGGCTTTAGTTTTTAGGTCCTTCCTGTGAAATTTTTGTAGTGTCGTTGCACTTTGTTCTGGAGCAGCAACTGTTACCGGCCAGCAATGGGCACCACCAGAGCCCCTTTCCCTTATTTTCTACAAGTACATAACAATTCTTCTTGGCTAAATGTTTTTTTCATCTCACTAGAGCTGGTGTGAACACCCCATGATAGCTTGAGAACTTGTTCATGCTGAAAACTGCAGTCCTGTTCTGTACCACTTGTGTCTTGCTTTGAGGCCCCTTTCAATGACACTTCCATCCCGTAAAAGAGCAAATATTCAGTGTTGTATAAATACACCTTCTTAGCCTCTGAGAAGTTAACTACAGTTAACAAACTGTGAGTAGATGCCCATACATATGGTTTCTTGAGACTGTTACTGTGGGCCCTTGCACTAATTCTAACCTGTGAAAAAGACCCAAAAGACCCAAGCAACCAACAAAAAAACCCCAAATGAAACCCCACCTCACCCCCCAACTTTTGAAACCATTTTATTCTGAGCAGCTGGCAGTTTTCTAAGGCTTTTGTGATCATCCAGGACACAAAGAGGTTTTCTGAAAATTCACATTGTTTTATTTTGTTTGGGAAAGAATATTTTCTTTATTTGTAAAACGTGCAGTTAGCAGTTGGGTGGTGCGTACTGAATGAAATGAGGTAAAGCTGAACAGCTCCTCTCAGTTTGTAAGTCTGCACCGATTTTCATGTAGAAAGGAAAACTTACATCATTGGCTGTTAGAAGTAATTCACAGCAATGTTTATTTAAGAATTGAAGCTGAATCATCTTTAAAAGAGTTAAACCATTTTTATGACATTACTTTCCCCAACCTTCTATAATGGTCATGAAAGATTTTGGAGGTTATTTTCCTTCCTTTATCAATGCTTATGTTGGGATGTAAAGTCCCTTTAACTGACATTTTGGAATTTTGTAGTTTGCTCTTCCTATTAATTTAAATTACGTTTTCCTCTTTGATGATGAGGTTTTGACTCAGCTTCTAACTGTTTGCAAAGAGGTTAAGAAAAATTTTTGTGTTAGTTTAGTGTCTTATATTTAGGCCTGTGAGAGGTAATACTGCACTTTGCTGAGCTGCATAAAGATGCTGTGGTTGGAAAGGAAGGTGAGAGGCAATGAGCAGCGGCCTGTGGTGAGAGAAGGATTTATGAAACACCTGGAAGCTGAGTGGGCTACTCAAGAGGACTAAAAGTACCTCACCAGCCAAGTTAGAGGTGTATATCCTGTGACATTTGTGCTATTTAATTGCCTAGTTTGAATCTGGGATGGCTTTAAAATCTGTGTGGTTTGAGACTTGCTCTTCAGTCTGTCCTTAGCCTGTTTAAAGATTTATTTTTGTTTTCTAAAAGGAGGTGAGAGAAGCAGGAATCCTATTGCAGCTCACCTTGGTATCGGGGCTTCTGTTTCATGAGCGTGTAAGCTGACGTAAGTGATTACACATGAAAGGAGGAGGTCTTGCTCCCCTTTCCTTGTGGTGACTTTGATAGTTTACCATGAGCTGAATCAACCTCCTAACACAGTAGAAACCCACCTACTTTTGGGGTTAACTTTTTACTTAATGGCTGAATCAGCTGAGTTGGCCCAGGGAAGTGCTTTCCAAGGTTTGGAACTCTTTCAAGGGTAGGAAACCGGACCTAGGAGGATTGGTGAGAGCAAGATATCAAAGGGGGAGCAGGTCTTCATCTCTGTGCATGATGATCGCCCTGTCTTGCAAAGCAACAGCAAGAAAAATACCGTTCTGTGAGATGGTTGAGTTAATCCAGTGTTTAATCTGTTGCCGGAGTGGGTGCACCTGGTCACAGCTCCCTCACTCAGCTGTGAACTTCTGCTGCTCTAGCTGTCAGCTTCAGTGCTTGGCTGATCCTTCAGAGCCAGCTCAACTCACAAAGATGATTCAAAAAACAAAACCAGACAAATTGTAGGTACAGTCAGGAAAGCATAAGAGCCATTTTGAGTAAGGAGAGGGAACTATGTGGGAAGGAGCGAGTCTGCCCATCAGAAGCAGCTCGCAGATTACCTAGAGAGGTTTGTCTTCAGGATTCTGTTTTGATACCCAGGCTGGGATGACTGTTCCTGCAGGTCTTCTCCTCTGTCACCTTTCTTGGGCTGTAGTTTTCCTTGCGCACCTCTGACTTTGCAGCTGAGGGCTGAAGTTCCCTTGCCCTATTCACAGGGAGTCACAGGAGCTGGAAGAGGAGAAGGAAGCAAGTCAGCTTTCTTCACAGAAGCTGTTTAAGTGGCTCAGCTGCATCATCACCTCTGCTCTGGTTCCAGAACTGATGGTTTAATTACCATGAGCACAGCCTGCTGCTAGAAGGAACAACCCTTCTCTTTGCTGTACATTTTGTAGCCCTAGTCTTACACGAGCACTAGTGTTCTGGGTGACTGTAGTTGTGTGCTGGATCCCATTCTTGGTTTAGCGCGCTGCGTAGCTAACCTTAGGAGTGTGAAGGGCGAGGTTCGCTTCAGTGGTGGACTGTTCCAGATTGCTGAGCAGTGACGTGAACACCAGTGTTGAGATAAGGAGGGGGAGGTGTTGAAGTGTGGCTGGGCCAAGGTGGACAATCGCAAAGCTCTGGCAACACTTGGCATGGGGAAATTGACTACAAGAGTGGGAGCCAGATAAAGAGGAAACTGTTAGGGAAGGCAGAGGAATTTGGAGAATCAACTCAGGCTGCAGTTTGGAATTTGGAGCCAGAGGGTGAAACTACTGTAGCACAAGTTCCAGTTGCTGTTGCTGTTTGGGAATTGATGAAGGGCTCACAGAACAGGCAGCTGCAGAGAAGCACACTGCTCCCCTCTGAGCACATTGTCCAGCGTTTTCATGTGTTCCTAAGCAAGAACTTCTGTTTACTGTGGTTGTTGGTGAACTGAATCTAAGCTCAGCTCATTTCTGCTTTTAAGACACTCAGATTTATTTTTTTTTTTCCTATGGGTAATTTATCTGAAACAATATTAAACTAATTGTGGCAGTTAAATAGAGAATGAGTTAATAAATAACTGAATCTGTCTCTTCTGTGTTTTACCAATGGCAATTGTGAGACGTGCTCAAGAGTCTCTGCCTCTTTTCTGGCATAAGATTTGTGGTGCGAAGTGAATGAGGTACCTGCTAAACAGCCACTCTGCTCTTATTCAACCAGTGTGGTTACTTTAAACTATCTGTATGCCCCAATTAGCAGCCTTACAACTGCTAATTGATCTTCACAGCATCTTGTTTGTGTCACAAGGTGGTAAACCGCTCAGGAGTTTGTACGAAGCGCCTGTTCCTGGCACAGGTTCCTGGCTGTGTCTATGATGCCACAGTCTGCTCAGGCTCTGGGAGTGAATCGGCCACAACATATTCTCCTAAGAACTTCCCTGTTACAAGCTTACAATGTCTTAAAACTCTAAAATATTTGTAACCTGAACTGAACAGGCACTCCAGCTTCGTTTGCAACTATGTGAACCATTTTTCAGTCAACAACAGTACAAAACTTAGGGACTTCCAGACATTTTGATTGTTTGTTTGTTTTCTGCAAAGTTCTAAAGTAGCAGGAAGGTTATTAAACAGAAACTAGTTATTTCTTTGTGTTTCCGTGTGAACTCATCAGCTGGCTCCTCAAAGACCTGCTAGCTAGAAGTGCTATCATCCTGTGCTAGTTGAGACCATGCTTGGATTGAAGGGGCTGTGCTCGTCCGTCATCGGCACTGTGCTGACACCGGTGTTAGTCCATTCTCCTGACCCAGCAAACTGGACGCCAGCCTTACAAGAAGAAAAATATCAGATTGCCACTTGAGAGCCAGTGCTGGGACACCTCATCAAGTGTCGCTTGGAAAAATATTGCAAAATCTAATCAAATGTGTGTAAGATTCGCGCAGGATTATCGGAGAGTTTTGAGGTTCTGCTTTATCTAGTGATACTGAAATCACTTTGTAAGGTTAAGGGCAGAAGCTGTTGTACGTTCTATTTCTGGTGTGGTTTGTAGGTTGTTGTTTTTTTTTAATGGGATGGTGATAATGTTCTGTGATGGCGCAGCCATGTCTCTTTGGTGGTACAAAAGTTATCTGTACATATAAATGGCATTTTGTGAGTACAATTATTATTAAGATTCTTGGAGCTCTGTGTTCTCTGGCCTTACAGCACCGCTATTCTTCCTGTCCTTCTCCCTGTTACTTTCTTACCTCCAGTGCTCTTTCTCATTACTCATCCACTTCTCTTTTGTCCACTAATTCTGTTGAGCAAAATCTCTGCCTGCTTCCAAGCTGTTTCTGTTCTGACAGCTTTCTGTCCTAAGCCAGAGAAGAAAAGAGAAATAACAGAAAAAAAAGGTGTGTTACGGCTGATGTTGGAAACTTTACTTTGGGCTGCGGTTCCCTGCCTCTCTAAGCTGTTGATCTGCTGGCTCCTGCGTTTCTCTTCCCTCATTTGAACTAACTCTAGTGCTTGTCTGACCCTGCAGTAAGCTGTTTCTGTTTGCTTTGTCACTCTTCATGTCAGATTAGCGTACTAACCCAGCGGACAACTGCAATGACTTCAGAACATGTCGAAGCCATATGGAGATGTGGGCACAAACACGCTGTAGGGATGAGAGCAGGGATAGCAGCACCTACGACTGGCTTCGGCTGCTGCAATTGCTGCATCGCTTGGGATATTAATCCCAGAGCATCATCAATTTGTCACAACTCATTTTGTGACAGGACTAAATGCAAGTCTTCTATTTCTATTAGATTTGATTGAAACTGGCCACTGGCCTTAGCATTTTGAGACCAAAATGTTAGGTAGGAAATGATTACTATTGTCAACTTCGTTTCCTCATGAAACACTACTAAAAACCTTACTGAATTTAGTGGTAGAAAGATCAGTGTCCCTATTTTCAACCCCTGGCACCCATATCTTGTGTCTTGCAGTATCATTATTTTCCTTATCCCTTTGCTTGCTGTCGTTATTACCAGATATGTCGCTTGTGTTCAGCTGTTGCTGACCTCCAGTGTGCGGCTAAAATAACCTTATCTTGCTGGGCAGATAAAGCAAAGTACAGCAGGAACTTGGATGCTGCAGTATTGCATGTTATGTGATAATAGTTCAGAGTTTAAATGTATATAAGTCACATATATGATTGTCAAGCTTTGAAAGGCTGAACATGTGAAATTTGACTGAGCAGAACAAGAACGACCCTTGAGGGGGACAACATTTGTGTTGGCTGGCTAGCCTGTGAGCTCAGCTCCTGCTTGGACTACTTTTGGGGCTACTGGGAACCAGTG
>WEIS01030036.1:54737-66926 GCA_013389965.1 Todus mexicanus | reverse complement strand
ACCCTAGATAACAGAGAAGAGCAACATCTTCCAGATCACAAGGTCCTTCAAAATGTGTTTCCTTCACGGCTTATATGGAAGGGTACAAAGATCCTTATAGCAGAGTCACTGCACCCTTGCTTCCTCCAGCTATTTTCAGCAGATAACATTTTAACATCTATTTGAATTGACTAATGTCTCCAGATTTTTTCTTTCTTTTTATTTGAGATCTGTGGCATGCTGCCTATGATGGTTTGAGTCCTCAGGGGTGGCTTTACTGAGCATAACCAGGTGAAATGGATCTTCTGCGATTCAGCTTTAGAACTATGCATTTTAATAATAACTGTGAAGGCAATCTTTCCTCTAGTTTCCTTTACCTCTTTCTACACAAATCTGATCTTAATTCAGCTATAAAAGACCTGAATATAGCTGCTATAGAAGAGAATGTCTGTAAAATAGACCTGATAGGTCTGTTAATGATTAAAAAGTTCTAATTCAACTTCATTTCTTTTAATTGATTCTTGAAAGTTTTTCTTACATACACACATTAGGATGAGTTGCAGGAGCTTGCATACCGGGTGGATTTTTCAAACCATCATGGCTCTATTTATAATGACACTTGGCACCTCTGGCTGACATTATGTTTTAACTCTAATAAATAACCAGAAAGCCAGTGCATCAAAGCCAAGTGATGATGCCAAAATATTGTCATTATTGCCAGTGACATGACTGATACCATCATATAAAATAACCTTTTTTATAATGTGTTAGCTTCTTCAGATGACGTCTTCCATTTGGAGGGCGATCATCACTGCCTTCTATCTTTTACAGTAATAACAGAGCTGTGAAATCGCCACTCTCTGTTGGGATACCAATTCCTTTTGACATAACTGGATCTTCTTTTTCCTGCCTTTTTTTCCCTCTCCTATCTTCCCTGACAGTATAAGTCTCTTACTGCTCATTAGAGATGAGGCCACTGGAATAGCTTTATTGTCCTATGCAGCAACTACAGTTTCCTCTTCAACTGTCCTGTAGGAAACTCAGTTGAGTTTCAATATCATTTTGTAGTGCAAAAATCTCACAACTCTGGTCAATGTCCTGATGTATTTCTTTTCATGTATCCAGTTTAAACACCTTTCCAGGAGGGCTGACCATGTGTAAGTTCTCAGTAGTTTCCAGTCACAAATATATTTAGCTTGTCTTACAGAGAAACAGGAGAGGCAGAGCTCTGGGAGTCACAGAATTGACCTTTTATGAGAATATCTTCTTTCACATCTTCATATGTCTTCAGTCTGACATCATCACATCCCCAAGGATGGAAACCTACTCACACAGTACAGCCTTGTGTTCTTTAATTAGGACCTTGCCAGCTTCATCCTTTCCTCAGTTTGTCTGCCGACATAGTCTTTGTTATCTTAACTGATGTATCACTTCATAATTTTTGAGTCTGTTGCTTAAAGTCTGAAGATTTATCCTCTACCTGAATTTACTAAAGCAAAATTAGTGCTCATGATAAACTACAGACAGTTGTCAAACACAAACATTCTCTGGCCTACCCCACTCAGAGAGGTCTCTTGGCTTTAGTGGATAGACTATCTCATGTCTCTTCACAGAAGCAAGCTGAGAAAGGACTATTGGCCCTACTTCTTGTCAGCATTCAAGGTAGGCATAATAATTAATACAGGCATCAAAAGTGAGGGAAAAATGACACATTAAGAAATATCTTTGGAAGTCTTTATACATTTAATCACGTGAACTTGCAGCAATAAGTTTAGGTGGTCACTAAGGACTGGGTCAGGTGTCACCTCAAAAAGGGTTTGACCTTGCTATAGCTCAGTTGTCAGGTCTGCATGTGATTGTCATGCTGCCACCAAAATCAAGCTTTTCTGCTCCTCGCTTTTGTGTTGCTCCTAATGTTTTTTCAGATATTTTCTCAGGGAAAGCTTTCTGAAATGTCTATCTGTCTACATATAGAAATGAATTTTTGGGGAAAAGTGTTATCCACTTCAAAATTTTTTGATTCAATTCTATATTATACAATGAGAAAAATATTTGATCTTGATGAAAGCAATGGAAGTTTAGTTTGTCACAAAGTTACTGAAGTTGCAAATGTCCTATTGCTACCGTGCTTGCACAATTGTGTTCTGGCTCGGATCATAGACTCTTGCAAGTTTGGAGGGGAATGAGTAGCTAAAAAAGAGATGTGAGCAGTAAGGTGGCTTTTAGGAAACAGGTTTATATGCAAGAAGGTTGGTCCGTGACTAAAACCTTGTGATTGTTACTCAAAACACTACGGAAATACAAAAATCACAAATTATCTGATTTACACATTTTTTTCAAAATTGCAAGAATGGCAAGTTAAGTGGCAAAGCAAAACAATAAAGTGCCTGGGGAAATACACTCATGAAGAGAGTAAACAAAACCAAATACAAGTGTCCTCTAAAACACAGGATTCACATTTTCTTAGCAGAATAAACTCTCTGTCTCGACTCTCTGTGCTCTCTCTGAAGTGGAGGTCATGGCTAGTGACAACTGGGAGCTGTTCCTGGAGGCTTTCTTGCCTTTTTAGGTTATGAGGGTCTCTGTGTGTTTAGGATAATATGATTGACGGCTCCACTCCGGCCCCAATTAGCACCCTATAATTTATTAGCTTCTGCTTTCAGATTATGCGTTAACTTCACAAATATTTCAACCACGGAAACAGCAGCTATCAAGTGTCTCTTTCCTGATCCAGCTCACAGGGACTGCAGTTAAATACAAGGAGGGAGCTGTGCAGGTCTATCAAGAGAGAATAATCATTTGTGTCTGTGTGCAACTGGGGCTGTCACTGCTCTTTAGGATTCGGCTTGTGGAAAAAAGGGGTTGTTCCACTGGATCAGGGATTAGGGGCTGGTTCCTACTACAGCGATATGGTGCAGAACTGAGGCGGATGTGGGGGGTCAGTTTGTACAATTCTGTTTGTTATAGAAATACTGTTGCTTCAACTCCATGCAAACAGCACTGATAGGGAAGTTAGTGTCTCTCCTAACACCGTTCCTTTGCTCCTCATTGCTGCAGTGTGCGGCCAGAGTAGTAAGTGCGGGAGGGAAGAGGCTGGGTGAGGCAGCAGAACAGAGAGGGAATGAGGTGCAGGCAGACTCAAGAAGTCAAGAACATGAGAAGTTAAGAAGTCAGGGAAGGTGTGATGAATGACGAGGGTGCTTTGCAGCCATATCTGGCCCAGGTGGGGCAGGAGGAAATGTGCCATGCAGTGGGGAGATGGGGCACCCTCAGTAACGTCCAGTGTGGTATTACATCTCCGGATGGGATAGCTCTCCTGTTTGATATTTTTCCCACCTTTATCATGAATGTAAATAAACAACCAACACATCCCTAAAGAAATACTCCAGTCCTCAGTCAACCTGTATTTATGTGGGCTGCAGACAAGCAGGACAGTCTTTTTCTTTGTCTTTGTCTTTGTCTTTGTCTTTGTCTTTGTCTTTGTCTTTGTCTTTGTCTTTGTCTTTGTCTTTTTCTTTGTCTTTGTCTTTGTCTTTTGCTTTTGCTTTTCTACTTTTGCTTTCTTTTGCTTTTTCTTTTCCTTTTCCTTTTCCTTTTCTCCTTTTCCTTTTCTGCTTTTCCTTTTCTTTTTTCTTTTCCTTTTTCTTTTCTTTTTTCTTTTCCTTTTTCTTTTCCTTTTCCTTTTTCTTTTCCTTTTTCTTTTCCTTTTCCTTTTTCTTTTCCTTTTCCTTTTTCTTTTCCTTTTTCTTTTTCTTTTNNCTTTTCCTTTTTCTTTTCCTTTTTCTTTTCCTTTTCCTTTTCTGCTTTTCCTTTTTCCTTTTTCTTTTCTGCTTTTCCTTTTTCCTTTTTCTTTTCTTTTTTCTTTTCCTTTTCCTTTTCCTTTTCCTTTTCCTTTTCCTTTTCCTTTTCTGATTTTCCTTTTTCCTTTTCTCTTTTCCTTTGCCCTTTTTTCTTTTCCTTTTTCTTTTTCTTTTAAGGATCGCTTATTCCCATTTCCCTATGCAAAATTGCCTAGCCTACAAAATCAATCCTGCTGCAACTGCTCCTCTGGGTGGCAGAACAGGGAAGCCAGCCAGGACTCTGCAATCCTCCAGAGGAGCTGGCACACCCGTCTGTAATCAAAAGGGCATGTTAATTACAATCCTTGCCCAGAAAAAGATGCACAAGAACTGCCAATCAGAGAACCTTGGTGCATCCAAAGCCACCAACAGCATTTTCCTCCCTTCTATGAGAGGACCAACCTTTAAGTCCTTGCTAGAGCTTGTAATAGGGATAACCTAAATAGGACTTCAAAGGGAAAGCGAGAAGGGATAGCAGTCCCTCCTGACCCAAGGAGGAGACAGGGCAGATACATTTCTCCAGAGACCATCAGCACACAGCCCAGGGGAGGCGCAAGGGATTACTCAGACTCTCACCCTCTCCCTCCTCCCATCCTCCTCCTCTACTGGGGGCTCCTATAGAAAACCCACTGGAAAAGGAGGTGGGAAGTAAGCAATATCACCCTAAAGCTCTCCCACATTAGACTGTAAGTACAGGTGCACATATACATGTGTCTAAGGTTTTGGTGCTGCATTCCTTTAACTGCAGCTACATTGAAGCAAAACCCTCATTAAAATAAAGTGGAGACTGTGACCACAAATACTATGTCCCATCCCAACTTCCATTCTTCCTTTGACAGATCACTGTTAACTTCAGAATTCATTAAAATGGTATTCCTTTATGCTTCGACAATTTTCAGTTATTTTCAGAACGGTAAATAAATGTCTGCAGTGAATTTCACAAGAGCTCACTTTGCAAACACCTACAAGCTGCTCTCACTTGGCAGCAGCAAGTACTCCCACTATGACCAGCACTGTCGTGTTCTCCAGCAGCTCCCGTTCCTCTGCCTAATTCCCTGGACTCTGCATGAACGGTTTGGGAGCTGTTTGGTCATCTGTCCCAGCCAGGCTGGTCTGTTCGTCAGGTTGATCGCTAAAGAGCACAAGCTGGAGCTAACCTCTACATGACACTCAGAAAGAGGTAGAGGAAGATCTGCTCTTAAGATTGCAGGACTGGAGATTCACAGCTCTGCTCTTTTTGTGTATGACAAGCATATGACAGGTAAGACATACATAACATCTAAGAACAGTTTCTTTTGTATTTCTGGGTTCCCTGTAATCATCCATCCTTAAGCAAGTAATAATCTATGATTCGAAAAGGAATAAAATAGGCTTGTGAAATGGCACCAAGGTTATTTGCGCTGTTACTGCACTAGAAGCTATGTCTCCAGTCCTGCAAAGACTCACACTCAAGCCTTAAAGACTGGTGCTTCAAGCAGTCCTGTGCAGTCAGAATAACAAAAAGTGCGCAAAATTCTCAAACATAAGCCAAAATAGGGCAAATGTTCTTTCAGTCTGCAGTCCAAACAGGTGAGGGGCATTTAAAAAAAGTTGTTTGCATATCTAACACCTTGAGCCACAATATTGACTTCTGTATTTGAATGCTCTCACAATGCAACAATAAAAAAGAGTACCTGCAGAACAAATATTGAAACCAGTATTCATGTATTCATGGCATAAATTCTCATGCTGGAAAATGTTCACAGTCAAAATGAATTGTAAAAGCCAATGAAATAAATGACTGGTTTGTGCTTACAGGAATATTTCAAAATGTATTTGGGCTGTATTACCCAGCCATTCTCATTATGAATTGCAGAGGAGAGGGGGGGAAAGAGAGAAAAAAAACCAATTGTTGAAAAAAAATTAAATTATTAGAAAAAAAAGAAGCACAACCAATGACAGAGTCAGATTAATCTTTTTTTGAAATACAATTTTTAAAAACAGACTAAAAAAACCCATAAAGGCAAATGCTCACAGAATGATTCTGTTATCTCCAAGCCTCTGCAGCAATAAAATTAAATGCCCTTTTTAGTTACTTTTCTCCTGCAAGGTGCTGCTGCTTCCTTTCTTGATAGACACCTCAGAACATTTTTAGTTTAACCAGTAATATCAATTCTGGAGTCCTTCCCTTGCCCTTTACAGCTTGTCTGGACTCTGGCTAATTGGAGTCTGGCTGAGAATGAAACGCTTAGGGGTACGTCTGGCTGAAGGAATCACGGCAAGTGACCTCCTGCCATTTGCCAAGCTCTGGCTGGGGATGCTCTCCACGTGTTGCTCCTTGCCAACGTCTCACAGTGTTGACTCACACTGCTTTATTGTACTCTTACTGTTAGGGTTCCTGTTCTTTCCCAGAAGCAGAGTTATTGCTGAGCCGAAACCTAAGAAAAGCAGGTTTGGGTTATTCACAATTACCTTTCTGACGTGCTGAACATTATGCCAGATTATGTGATAGTGCTGGAAGGTAAAAACTCTTATCACAGCACAAAAGTCCATTTTCTACTGCTTCTCCTGGTATCAGAGGGGTAATGTTAGGACTCACCTCTTAACATGCATTAAACTTTGTCTGCCTTCAAAGACATTACATCAAGAAAAAAGAGAAAACAAACCACGGTAGTGTTGGGATGAGAAGTTTTGCCTGTAAAAAACTCAGCTTTTAAGTATAGGGGGAAATAGTTATTTCTGCACCATTTCATTAATTATACATCATCCTGTAATACCATTTTAATTTGCCAGTGCAACTGTATTGCTAAACACCACAGTCCTCTCTCTTCTATCAACTTTATGAAGAAATATCTGGAGCAGCCCTCTTACTTTAGCCCATCTTACAAACACACCATACACTAAAATGTGACACTGCAACAATCTTGTATTTTCTTATCTTTTGTATTTATCACCAGATACCTTTTTTCACTAAGAAAATATTTTCACCTGCTAGGATTTCTCTTTATCTTTAATGCGAAGTAATAAAATAACTCGCTCCACACAACAGGTATTTTCCTATTTCATCCTGAAGTTTCCAGTTTGCTTCATTTCTCGTATTTAGCTTTAATTCTTCATAAAAACACACAGAGTGAAAGAAGGAGATAGCTTTAATGCAGGTTCCTACTGATAAATTAGATACCTTATTCCCCCTTTCAAAAAACAAAACAAAACAAAACAATTATTAAAGTGACAAAATGACAGCAACAAATAGACGAAGAGAAATGTTAGAGGCAACTCAGACCTATTGTCCATCACGTGCCTTTCCTGGTGTTCCCCTTAAAGGCTGCTTGTGTTGAGGGTGAGACGTTCTTCACAAGTTTCCTTCCTCCCTCAGCTTTAAGAGGGTTTTACTTTTACCAGAAAATGTTTCTTGTAAAAAAAACCCAACGAAAAACCAACAAAAAAAAGCACAACCAAACAACCGTTATATATCCAATGCAAATGTTGTGCCAAACTCTGAGAAGTGCCACCTTGCTTTTAGTCTTTCTGGGGTTTGAGCAGTTGTGCGTGGAACAGCTGCATCTCTGTAAGCCCAGGGCAGGTGGCCCTGGCCAGACACTTGCCACTCACAACCACAAAGCTGAAAAATCTGACCAGTCCCTTGACAGTCCAAAAATATTTGTGAGTTCCAGTTTCTTCTCCTTCTACTTTTGAATAATGTAAAGTAAAAATTAAGTTCAGAACTGGTAAGTAGCTTTCCCATGTTTGCATTCGAGAAATAATTTTCACTGCCATAAAAAAATATTCACACCACTAAAAAAAAAAACAACCCACAATTTCCTTTGCCCCCTGTGTGAAGGCCAGTGGTTTTGCATCACCATCCATGATGTCTTTTGACTCTTTTAGAGTAGTCCGACTGCAGTTCTGCTTAAATAGAAGTTCAATGTCTTTGGCTCTCCTCTTGCAGCAGAAGGATTTTCCTCTCGGAAATAAGTCTAAAGTACCGTCCTTGCAATGCCAGGTCCTTTTAAGTCCTGTTGTCTTTTCCCGAGCTGCAGGGCCATGATGGGCTTGGAAAAGGGCAAGGGGGGATCTGAGAGTCTTTGAGTCTGCACATCAGCTCAGAAGGGATCCACCACAGAAGGAGTAACGGCGAGCTGCAAACCAAGATCAGAAGCTGTTACAAACTGACCCGATTTCAGCTCTGAATGCCACCATGTCTAACAGGCAGAGATCTACAGGGGAGTGCCAGGGGAAGAAGAATGAAGGACAGCTCTAAAACCAGTATAGATCCTTGCTTTTATCCTGAGGCTGCAAACCTGAGAATGGAGAGAAGAGAAAAAGGGAAGAAGAAAAACAGGTACAGGCATTTAAGGACAGAGAAAGACAAACTGTATTTCTTCAGGTTAAGATCAAAGAATCAGTCTAAGGCACAGGCTACCCAGAGCTCCAGGAGACCAAGAGCAAGGAGAAGAGCCCAAGCTAGACTGGAGACAGACACTCATCCTACCTGCCTCAAGTGAGGCCACTGTTAGGAGCCATTTGGGGTTGTGATAGCCCAACTTGAGCATGGAAACCTGCTGCCAGAGTGGACTTCCCTTGAGTCCACAACCACTGACCCAGGAGCTGCCATTGCTGGATGTGCCTGTGTCACCTTTTTGTCACTGCTATAGCCACACAGCTTTACTTCCAGGCACTGGGTTACCAGTGGAAAACCAATGTCCCTCAGCAAATGCAATTGTGCTTTCCTCTCAAAAACTGGGGGGTAAAACTACATAAGGAGAGGTGGTAGTTCATGAACCTGTGCAGGATCTAGAAATTTCTTCTGTGGTCATCCACACTCCTGCCCTTAGGGCAGCCCGTGGATGGAGCCAAGCGACGACCTTTAGGGCGGCTCTGTCCTGTTCCCAGCTCCTCTTGCTGAAGGCATGAACAGTACCAGGGCCAGGACAAGAGTACCTCAAAGCAACTTGTACCCTCAGGGAATGTTTGTGGGTGCCAGAAATTCAAAGGATATTGTGGGAGGGTGATGCGATGCTCTGTCCCATCTTTCCCCTCTCCTCCTCTCCTTCCGTACTTAGCTGGCCAGAGTGCCCAAAGAAGGGCACCCAGGGCAGAGCTCAGGTGTTTCCCATGGGATTTCCACCCCCAATTTATTCCCTCCCAGCAGCAGGCCGGTTGCCCCATCACCAGGGAGTCCTTTCCTGCTATGATGGATGATGTGAGGGAGGCAGGGGGTAGGGATGCAGCTGACCTAGGGCACGCAGAGGGACCAAGGGCAGCTGTTTACCTGCGTCCACATTGAGACCGAGGCTCTGTGCCATGTCCCCCGCTGCACTGGGGAAGGGTCCCGGCGTCGTCCAGGCTGTGGCAGCACCCGCCTCACTCTTGCCCAGTTCGCAAGGGGGGCTGACTGGCGTGGGTACAGAGGCGGGGGTGAGGCGGTGGGGGCGGACAGAGGCGGTGGGCACCAGGAGCGAGCTGTAGCGGGGGTCGAAGTGGGGTCCGTAGACCTCGTGCATGGCAGCGGGGCGAGGGTAGGCAGTGCTCTGTGTCCCGATGTAGGGATGGTGGTGGTGGTGGTGATGGTGGTGGGCATGGTGCCAGGGCTCAGGGCCACCCTGGTGCAAGTGGCCGTGCAGAGAGGCAGGTGCGTAGGGGTCGGCGGTGGTGAAGGGCAGCTCACTGTGGGCAGCAGCTGCCAGGGGGCTGCTCAGGGTAGCTGGGACTGAGGAGGGCTGGTACGTGCTGTTCCAGAAGGATGGTGGGAAGCTGCGCTGGCTCATGGGGAAGGAGCCATCTGTATGCATGGAGCAGGAGAGAAAGGAAAGGAAGAAATAAGCACACTGAGCAAGCCTTTCACTAGGTCTCTGACCCTCCTCATATCTCCCCAAAACAGCCCTCACATTCCCAAACTCCCAAATGCACGAAGTTGTTCTCAGCAAGTACAGATTCCTCTCCACCTAAATATCCAACACACCTAGCCTAGGGCTTACACATGAAACTGGAACTATCCAGGTTTCTCATAGTATGTGTTTGGGGAAAAGGATCTCTGGAGTTCGGCAGGGAAAAGGACAAGGACCCTACATTTTCTTTGCCTGGTAAGCAATGTCCTAGAAGGACGAGTGATTATTAATAGCACAGATAGATGTTATGCTTTACTAATTGGGAATGCGCAATGTCTCTGCTCCCGAGACAAATAGAAACGTGCTCCCGACACATGTTTGCCAAGGAGGTACGTCAGCTCTGCACTCTGGCACTACGCAGGAGAAAGGGAAATGGTTCACGGTGAGTAAAGAACTCTCCTCTCCTGCCATCAATTCCAGTGCTGAATACCTTTCACCCGTGAAATACTGAAACTACTTTTTCATGCTTAGAAACTACTGTCTCTCAGCTGGGCTAGCAGCCTTATGAGGGTATGTCCCCAAAACTGCCCCAAAAGAAGTTACTGCCCAAACTCTCCAGTGGATGGAAGATGGGGAACGTTATTCCCCTCTGCCCTTTAACTCCACTGACATGTCCAGGGTGAATCGAGCACGGCTGTGGAGAACAGCATATCAGTTGTGTCCCCAGCCTTGCCGGCACAGGGCCACCACCATGGGCAGGTCCGAAACCCCTCATTTTCAGATATTCAGGGTCCTGGTCTCTGCTCCAGCAGCAACCAGGGTGGTGATATACACAGGGCGAGATACAAGGACACACATCCTCTGAGTTTTAGCAAAGGGAAGGCTCGTTTTTTGCTTTGTTCCCATCTTCGAATACCACCACACTAAACTTTAACCTGCCCCAGCAGGGTTAGCAGGCCTGGGAGGCTCTTGCCAAAGCCACTGTGAGGGTACACCTGCGGTATAAAGCTGCAAAGTTCTCCCGACAAACTCCCAGTCCACTTTCCCCCTGGGCCGGCACAGCCTGGTGTGAAGTGTGAACTGAAGGAGCTTTTTCTTTTCTTTTTCCCCCCTAAAAATGTCAAGCCAGCTGCCGCTCCCGGCCGGGCTCAACCGGCTACCAGGGGCTGTCCATTGGGCACTCGCGGCTGGCGGCGGGACCGAGTGCGCCCCGAGGTGGGACCGGACCCGCCGCCCCTCCGCGCCCTTCCGCGCCTCTCCGCGCCGCGCTGAGCGCTCACCCCGCCAGGAGCCGGCGTTCCGCGCCGCCTTCGCGCTGCCCAGAGAGAAGCTGCTGGGTTGGCTGAGAGCCCGGCTGAAGTGCTCGTCCACCACGGCGCTGATGTCCCCCTGGAAGTAGGTGAAGAGGACGCAGCGGGAGCTGATGTACTCGGCCTCGGGGGGTCGCTCCTTCTCGGGGCTGCAGTCCTCCTCCTTGATGCTGGCCGCGGGGTGGCTGGAGAAGGAGCTGCTGGCGCTGGCGCTGCTGCTGCTCTCCGGGGCTTCTTGCATTTTGGAGTAAAAGGCGAGCTTCTGGAGGAAAGAGAGAGGGAAGAAAGGAAGGAAAGAAAATAGAGGCGGTCAGGCAGAGCATCATCTTGCCGCGCTGGCCCTCCTTGCGCCAGCCGGGATGCAGCGCCGAGCCCGCTCCCACCATCTTTCCGAGAGGATGCAAAAGTCTGGTGCTCGGCTGCTCGCTATCCCTCCCCTAAACGGAGCCGCATTCCTGCCCCACCTCGGGTGGGCAGCGAAGGGGCTGCAAACGGGGCTGGGGCCCTGAAACCCAGCGATGCCGGCCGGCACGGAGCCAGGGCAGACTCCGTGCGGGGCTGGCGCGGCTGCGCCGGGGTCACAACGCGGGTCCCCAGCACGAAGTCCCGCACAAGAACGCCCTTTGCAGGCCGGCTCCTGCGGCTTAGGCGGCCACCAAGGGGCTGAGAGAGGCGAGGTGAGGCGGAGGACGAGGGCAGGTGGCGGGTGGGCAGGTACTCGATCCCCAGCTCGCAAAATCTGCCCCAAAGAGTGTCCTGTAACCCACAGCTGCGAGGAGGAGGAAGAGGAGAGGTGGGGGGAGAAAGACTGGCAACCTCAAACACATTTCAGGAGCGGGGGGAAAAGCGCATTTCCCTAGCCAGCAAGAAGCTCCAGGTATTTCCTACAAGATAGCTCTGTTTTTACTGCATTCCGCCGGCTGGGGAAACAGCGGGCGCTGAGAAGTTCGCAGGCTGTTTGCCTTCTTCTCTGTCTCCGAGTTCGGACGTGTGCAGCTGCTGGCAGCTCCTTCCAAACAAGCGGCGGGACGCGGAGCCCGGGCTTGGCCGCTGCAAGCAGACCCGTGGGGCAGGCGGCGGGGGAAGCACCAAGGAGACGGGTCAGAGCCCTGGGCCAAGAAGACACGAGAGATATTTAATAATGTCACTCCTTCGTGATGACCGCCTTTCTACTTGGCTCCCGGCTCGGCCATTGAGGTAACGATCATCCTCCGGGATAATGTCACGAAGCCATGTGCGGGGCATGGGTGGGGG
>WEIS01030036.1:558-38404 GCA_013389965.1 Todus mexicanus | reverse complement strand
TCCCCCTTCTCCCTTCTCCCTTCTCCCTTCTCCCTTCTCCTTTTACTTTCTTTTAATTTCCTTTTTCCTAATGAATGTTTTCACAATATTAACTGTGATGGGGATGTACTAAATGACATGCCATACTGTTCCCAAGGCAGTCTTTCTTATTTCTGCCTTCTTCTAGGCTTCTGAAAAGCCTTGGCCTCCTCTGCAATACCAGAAACACCCAATGGGAAGTAGAACCAAGATTCTCTACCCAAATAGAATGCCAGCATTTATGGGATCATGTCTGTTGCTCTGCCTTTTACCTAAGGAAGAAACTGCAAGTGTGTGGAATACTTCAGGTCTTATCATCTTCTCAATGACTTGAGAGCTGCATAGCAGTATCTGCCAAGTTGTGCTGGTGAGGCGAAGCATACCTGACTGGAATTGCCTTCTTGGACATGGACACCAGGCACAGCTATCTGGGCTGGCATGAAATACCTCTCTGGAGGGACAGGCACCCCCTCACGCAGCAATGAAGTTGAGAGAGCTCTCAGGTATACTGGGGTCATGAGGACAGGAGATGCTGCATCAGATCTCTGCTAACTGCATAGAGAAATAACTAACTTCTAAGGGAACTAACTCCCAAGCCACTTAAAATGTACATGTTAAAAACAAGACTAAAATTTTATCCTGAGAAAAACACGGCAGGTAATGCAGGTTGGAGTAACATATTCATTGCAGAAAGCTCTTCTAAGGAGACAGTCTGAGATATGTTGCTCAAACAGAAATCTCCAAGAAGTCTTCAGTTATAGCACAAAGCAAGATACTTGATGTTAATAAGAAATACACTTAATAAACAAGAGCTCAGTAAGAAATGTATTTGCTGTGCTTTTCTAAATGTCTGCCGCTATTGACAGTCTGGTACTTTAAATGCTTCCAGTCTAATGAAAGCTTTGAAGTCAAGGGAAATACATCTGATACCCATGGGCTGATTACCCTTTGTGGGTATAAGTGATGTTGCAAAGGAGGAGAAACTCTGTGTGTAAGCTCAGGTGTGACAATGTGTGCTACCCTTCACATGGGAGGATGATGAAGCAGATCCATGTAAGATACCTCAGCACAGTGTTCCCAGCACTACCTTGGGCTCAGGGCACAATGAGGTGTAGCTGGTTTCAGGTTTGCACACAACGTGGTGCCCATGCTCACTAAGCCCACACTGAGCCAGATGGGGAGACCTGAGGACTGAAGCACTAGTCCCAACCCCAAGGTTTGGACTTTTTGATTATCTGGGATATTCCTGCCTTCTCCTACCTGGCAACATGGAGAGCTGGCTGTGTTTGTTGGCACCTGAATGTAGCCATCACTGGGCCTGTGTGGGTGTCTTAACGCACTGCTGCTGCAGTTTGGTTAATCACAGAATATCCTTGGTTAGAAGAGACCTTCAGTCCAACCTTCAACCTAACACTACAAACTCACTGCTAAACCATGTCGCTAAGCACCAGGTCCACACCATTTAAATGCTTTGAGGGATGGTGACTCTACCACTGCCCTTGGTAGACTATTCCAATATCTGATAAGACTTTCAGTGAAGAAATGTTTCCTAATATCCAGCCTAAACCTCCCCTGGTGCAGCTTGAATGCATTTCCTCTAGTCCTGTCACATACTGCCAGGTGGAAGAAGCTGTTCCCCTCATTCCTCCAACCTCCTTTCAGGTAGTTGTAGAGAGTGATAAGGTCTCCCCTCAGCCTTCTCTTCTCCAGACTAAACAACCCCAGCTCCCTCAGATGCTCCTTAAAGGACTTGTGCTCTAGGCCCTTCACAATAATCAATATAGTCCAGGCAGAAAAAGACATATGGGGTTGATTACTGTTTGGACAGAAACTAATTGAAAAATCATTAGACCTTCAGGTATGGCGCAACAACCTCCTCGCCTTTCTTTCTCTTTTCAGAGCTCTTCACCCTCGGCCAGCAGGGTCTCAGCTGGCTTTTCTGCTGTGCTCAGGCGTTTGCTATGCCTGACCCACAATATGCCAGTGAATTCCCCATGCTTGCAGGGTGCCAGCAGCTGCCACTCAAGCGAGAAGATCAAAAAAATTCCAGGGAAGGCAGAGACGACCTGTCCAACTGGTAAGAGGGCTGTCGCCAAAGTGAGCAGGGTTAGAGGAGCTACTGGAGTTAGATGTAGTTCATGGTTATATATACATCTCCATTAGTCAGATGTTAACTCTTCAGATTTTAATCTTTTGCTTGATATCTTTCAGTCAGGTTATGCGAAATGTTTTAATAAAAGAATCTGGAGTTTCAAAAGGTGTGTAAAAAGTAGCATCTTTATTCAAAAGATGCAGGGTCTGCATCTCTTACTCTACTTTGAGTCCATTAAAACATGCATTATTACTTCTATTCTCTTGGTGCTGAATATTTGACTCCCTCTGCAAGAAAAGTAGTGAATTTGCTTATTGACATAAATGTGAACGCTGGCCTTCCAGCCATCACTCAATGGCTTCTGATTGTTTGGAATGATAAAGTAGTGCAAGAGATGCTACAGATTCCTTTCTCCTGGAAAAGCAGTTTAGGATTTTGAATTGTTCATTAAATTATCACTTCAACAGCTTCCTCAAGACAGAATTCCCTAGTTCTGTTATTTTATACAGAAGCAACTTTTTTTGTCACTACTGTAACAAAACTATACAACTATCTGAAGGGACATTGTAGAGAGGTAGGTGCTGGTCTCTTCTCACAAGTCAATAATGATAGGACAAGAGGGAACGGCTTGCAGCTCCACTGCGGGAAGTTTAGGCGGAACATTAGAAGAAAATTTTTCTCTGGAAGAGATGTCCAGTATTGGCACAGGCTGCCCAGGGAGGTGGTTGAGTCGCCATGCCTTGAAGTGTTTAAAGGGTGTATAGTTGAGGTGCTTAGGGATATGTCTTAGGGGTGATAAAGATTAAAGCTAAAGGTTGGACTGAATGATCCTATAGGTCTTTTCCAACCTAGGTGATTTTGTGATTCTATGATGAAGGAATGATAATGTTTGTTTGTCTTAAGACTGTGGAAGAGCAAGGGCACAGAGAGATCATGAACATCTGGGGGAGGCCAGAAGATTGATCCCTCCTTGAACACTCAAGCATCTTATTTGAGTTGATCTATTAAATAATTTAAAACGCATGAAGTTTAATTGAATAGGAGGGCTTTTTGTTCAGTTTTTAAAAATCCATTCTTGTTACCCTTGGGTCTCACCTTCCCCATTTGCTATTGACAGTTGATGTGAGCAGTGTTGGCCCAGCTGCTGTTTCCTGCCACTTCTGAGTTGCTCACTGCTTCCTTTGGGCAGTGGCGTTCCTACAACGAGAATTTAATAAAGGCTGACTTGGCTGTCAGTGAATTAAGCAGCATGCTGCTTGTGGTTTTCTGAAAAAAATTAAACATGTATATCAGTGTAGATGGCCAAATTGCCATTAAAGAGCTCTTAAGCAGACATGAAGAGACTGTGGTCTGAGCCTGGTCACACACAGCTATTCATCTCAGTCTTCACAGTAGTAACAAATGTCATCTATATACAGAAGCTACTCACATATCTCTTTTGGCTGACATTATTGGTGCTTGTTTTTCTGGAGACATGTATTGACTAATTGCAACTGCCAATGTTTTAAGAGTCAGATCAAATAATAAAAGTTGATGGTGGCTAAGTAAAACTCTAAACTCCTAGGTCCCTTAGAAATATTGAAGAATTATTTTCACTGGTTTGACAGAACAGTTTATTAGACTTAGCACAGAGATAATATTCCAAAAGTGTGCTCAGTCTCTACATTTCTTCCTGCAGACATGCTATTAACAGCACCCTTCCCTGAAAACAACCTTTTTCTTGCATCTTTCCTAACAAATGTTTCTGGTGGAATTGAAGAAAGAAGAGCAAGAGGTTTAATACAGCCCCTTGCAGCCTGCTGTGAATTATTATCGCAGTTTGATTTCTGCCTAAATCTTGTGCAGACTGGAGTTCTTTAATCCATACTTGACCTTGCCCACTTGGTGAGGAACTGTTGTCAAGAGGTCGTCAGTTCAGGTTAACCAGAGGAGCTTCCTCTCCCTGGTTAGAACTGTTGGTGAACCCTTCCAGTTCTTTTTTCCACTCTGCCACCCCAAAAAGTTAATGCCACTTCTCTGGTTCTTGAGCTCTTCCAATAGGTAGCTAAAAAGTATTTCCAACCTGATGAAGAAAATGGACTTGGCAGCTTTCCCCTTCGAAACATTTCTTCTGGAAAACAAGAACCAGCCTATAGGGTGAGAGGTATTAGTTATCCATGATCTTACCAGGGTAATGCAGGCTTTTTGAAGGAATATTACAGTAGTGTATATTTGATACTAGAGAGCATGTAAAAATGAATGAAGAAATGATACATGCCAAATTCTGGTGAGCAAGGAGGCTAGGCTGGAGATAACCAGACCCTTAGCTGTGTTTCGTCTTACAGGAGACTTTGTTTCTACACCCCTTTTCCTTTAGACTACACACACATGCCTATATAGCTGCATATCCTACATTTTACATAAGCTTTGCTTTTTGATTGACTCTTGTTATAGAAGCTATCCAAGTCAATATTCTGACTGCATTAATTTCCTGTTCTACACTTTCAATAACAGTCTTCATGATTTTCCTTGTTTGTTGCTCCTAGGGACTAAATATGCCTTACAAAGGCATTGTAATAATCACATCATGTAAACCATGTCTGTTGCCCTGAGCAACCAGGTGATACATGCATCTTGCTCAACCTCATGTAACTGCTCTTCAAGAGCAACTCTAAGTGCTTATCCATTTTGCTGATACAGGCATAATTAATTAGCACTCACCTGACCCAATGTACAACACACTTTCATTCACTTGACATTTAATAACTTGTTATCCAACGCCTTGCTTATGTCCTCCTAGGCATCCTGTCTATTCTAATCATCCTGTATTACTAAACCCATGTGCATGTCATGTTCATATAGTCCTGACTTCTAATGTTTTCTCTGTCAGCCCCAGGCAGCAACCCCATTTTCCCCCTCCTCTCTACTACTTGCTTACCCTGAACATGTTTTCTGAGTCACTGCACGTGACCTTCTTATTTCCAGCCCTTTGCTGTGACACAGCAGCAGCACATCTGATGAGATGACTACTTGTAAATTTTGAAGTAGCAAAGATGGAGAGACTTCATCTGTTTGTTAATCTCTGCCTCCTTTTCTCTTGCCACAACACTGGTAGCACTTTGGTTGCTCTTCCAGAAGGTTGAGTGAGGCAGGACATAGGAGAAAATGGGAGACATGGCTGATGGGCAGAGGCAATGTGTCTTCCTACAGCCGTTTCTGGAGCTATTCTTGGTCCACTGGGGCTATATCTCCAGATGGAACTCTCCTTTCTAGGCTGCAGTCCAGGGAGCACATGCTTTCTTCCCACCTGAACCTGTGAAGTAGGGGAGCTCCATCTCCCCAGTTGCAATAGGCTTGTCTGTTCCTAAAACAGACAGTCTTGATCTGGTGCTTATCCCCCAAACATTGTCACTAAGGAGATACTGCCATCATTCAGTTCTGCAATATAGCCTCGTCTTCAAACCTGAGTCTTTTTTCTGGAAAAATGTTCTTTCTCATCTGTGTGGTAAATGGAAAAATTGAAGTCAAAAGTATATTTTATTTACCCTGCTCTTTCATTAGGCCTCATGTAGGCTCTTCACTGCACAAAAGTTTACTGCCAAGGAGAGGAACTGCCGTCTGAGTTTGTCTACATAACTCTGGGCTTACTCTAACAACACCTTTGTTTTTCAAACATACACTCTCAGCCATCAGATGTTATTTAGCTACCCTCCATTAAGCACCTGACTCAGGCTTGCAGCCTGGAAAAAGTAACCTCATGTTAGGCTTTGTCATTTGCCTAAGAACCTGATATTCCTAAACTCCCTCTGCAACCTTCCTAGTAAGATCTCGTGGTGGTGGCATATACTTACTGCTCTATAAAGAAGGGACACAGAAGAAGAAATGAACGTGGCCATGGAGTCTGTGATTCTGGGATATGAAAGAGAAGCGAAGGAGTGACATGGTATCTATCTTTCCATGGAGATTACAGGGGACTCTTCCCTCCCATTCATCATGAGACAACTCTCCTGTGGGGATTATAGCATTTGTTGACAAGGAAATGTAATAGTAGGAAATTATCTGATGCATTTTGATATGTCTAAGTGATAGCAAGCAGGTGGAAGCATGAACAAAACCTTCCATCTGCAAAAACGGAGGTCCTGTGCTTGTCTTCTATTGACAACACTTTATTGTTTATATTCTACAAGGACAACAAGTAGAAATGTCACATCTAGACTAGAGTTGAGAAAGTCAAGTCTTCCAGCTAGGCGAAGACAGAATACTTGACCAGTTAAAGAGGGCGAGTAGAGGTACTGTGTTAGGGAAAGTTTGGAGACAAATGAGACAGGAGATGAATGGAGATCATGAGACAAATAGATCAGGAAAGGAAGGCAGATATTTCTGGTTCATCCTGGAAAGATGGTGACCCTCAGTAGATTTAGGGAGTGTGGAAACTGCCTGTGTAATTAACACAAGACATGAAGTTACACCTATGCATTAATTCCTACACCAGGGACTGCAGCACTGCACCTCCCATACTCAGCATGTCCACTACCAAGAGTGACTATATGTTGGACTGCAGTTGCTTTTTTACATCCTTCTCAGCAATCTTTTTGCTTTCAGCCTCTGATGAAAGTTAAGGCAGGGTTTGCAGACGTTTCCAGGCCTGGAAGTGAATGGCTCTGGGAGCTTGGTTTTGCTGCAACATGTTCAATAGTGGTGCACCAGTAGGCTTTGCAACTAAGCGATGTATTTATTGTTCGTGGCACTGACTGCTGTCATATCAGCGAAGCCTAAACAAGGTAAGTCTGCCTCTGCTTTTGTTAAGCAGATATGTTGGCATACAATGACTTGCACCTTTCCCTGTTTAACTTTGTAAGTGACATAGTCACTGTATACCACCTTGCTTTGTAAATCCCAGAGATATTTTTTTTTCCCATTCTAATCTATCTGAACACAAACCAGAAGTGAGGTCTGCTGGAAATGGTGTAACTGAGCTACAACTTCTTCTTGCACAAAGAAACAGGAGGAATATAGAATGATTCAGGTAAATCTGGAAAACTTACCAGTGACTGCTTTATGATAGGAAGAGTGCCGCATCCTGGATATTCCTGAAATTCTGCTGCTACATACATCGGTCAGCTTCTGTTTTCATAAATCCAGAGTTTACCCCTGTTGCAGATCTTCACAAAGTGGTCTTATCTGATACATGGGTTAATGTCACAAAGCTGAGTGCTGGCAACCTCAGTACTATAACACAGCAAGCACTGTTATTTCAGGTTGACTTTCCAGGCAAATCATGTAAATTCTTTAAATACTTTATATTCAGGCATAGTTGCAAACCATCACTACATAATGAGATTTTTTGCCTAGACTGGAACTTCATTTTATCTCAAAACTTTAACATTGTGGCTTTTCGTTGAATCGGGGTTAAGATGAGCTTGATTAGAAAAACAAAATTAACCTGCTTGAGTATGCAGAATAGCGGACTTCTCCGTAAGGAATGACATCACTGACTTGGTGATACAGTGCTATGATGACAAAAAGTCTCTGCTTCACAGCAGTAGAAAAAGCTCTTTCCACTCCAGAAGATGAGGTGTCAGCTGTCTTGCTGCAAGCATTCTGTAGCTATATTTCCAGCAGAGCACTTTCCAGTACTCAGTAGTGTTGGTGTGCAATGCAAAACCACCATGGGAAAAGCTGACATCAAGCAGGGCCTAGACCTGGTAGTAGGGAAATGGCCTGTACCTCTCCTTCGCAGTGAGATACAGGAATGACGAGAATCCCCCCATGATTGATGATCAGTTTACTTCTGTCTCAGAATTCCCACTAATGTCCTCAGGAATGTGCAAAATCTCAGATATTTCTTCACATTAAGTGATCACAGTTGAATACTGTCTGTAGATTCAGGACAGTGACACATTTTCACATGTGGACAGATGGTCCCACTCCAAATCACACTGGAACACTGGTTCTTCTGGTAATAAGTCTAATTCTCCCAATTTTTAATTTTGCCCAACTCTGAAAATGTTTTCTGCAATATCAAAAGTGGTAGAAATGAAAAACATTTAATCTTGCATCTAATTAACAAAATATTACAAACATACCAGTCTTTACAAGCAAATACACTTTGTATGAACTGTTCTTTCCTAACAGTAAACTGTCTTGACATGTGTAGAATGCAGAACTTTTCCTATAGTTGCAACCGTATAGGCTGAAACTACATAGCTAGAGATTGTAGCCCTGCTTCTCCAGAGGACAGGGTATTAGCTTTCTCCCTGCAGACTATTGACTGCACAGTCCGGTGTCATATCACAATTTATTCACCCTATTGAAGTTCATCGTGTTTTAAACGCATAAAATCCTGATCATATCTTTACCCAAGTATGAGCATAAACCGAACCACAGATTGTCTGGCACTGGTCACATAAGAAGACGCATCTCTTCATGCTTCCAATCTACATCCAACATACTACGGGTGTGTGTTTCACTGTGAAAGTGAAACTAGACAGAATGCCATTTAAAGAAGAAAGTGAGGTGACATCACTCCACCTACTAAATTAGAAGTTTACTCATTGCCTCTTCAGGTCTCAGCTGACCCGTTTTGGATTTTTACCAGCAAGTAAACAAGCCCTATTAACAGCACTATTCAACACCACCTCTAGCAAGATGCCAATATGCTTATAGTTAAACAATATTTCAGACCATCAGCACTCAGTCACGAATTTAAAAAACTGACCTTTTGAATTCAGCACGTGGATGAGCCTGGTAAGTCAAAGGACAAGGAAAAATCTTATAAAAAAAGGAAGAAGACAGCTGCCAAGAGTGCAATTGGATCAACTTCAGAGTAAGTCTGTGGAACAGAGTGGCATTTGCAAAGGCACTGAAGCTCTCTCATGGCATCAGGCTGGTAGTGGTGACAGAGCCATCTGTCCTGTCTTTTTTGCCCTTTCCTGTCTGCCATTAATTTTCCACAAAGGCTCCACGCGACAGTCCCCTTAGAGTGACCATACTTGGAAACAAGGTGTATGACAGGCAGGGGGAGAATGGCAATAATCTCCAAGAGCCCCCGTGTTACGGCATGGGAAAAAATAGCTGAGAGTTTGCAAAGTAGTGAAGAAGAAGTGAAAACCGAGAAGATCTGCTGACAGGAGGATTCGGCAGGCACGCATCCCCTCGTTACACGCGCCTTTGAATTGCGGCGCAGGAGCAGAGGCGTGCTTTCCTTGTGCACACGCTGCCGACAGTAAACAAGGGAGCATTTCTGGAGCAGCTGCCTGTGTAAGAGGAGAGGTGCCTGTTGCTGTCCTGCAAAGTTATAGTTTTATAGGAGTGTGTATCTTACACTTCTGAAACTCATTTCTTGCACTCATCATACCAGGCCTTCACTGAGCAAACCATCCCCTCGGGGCGAAAGCCTGTGTTTAAAGCTCAGATATTTTGCTGAGCTGGATCTGTAACAAGTAAGGTTGCACGCCATGCTTTGCTTTTTAAAATGAACAACCATCAATGTGATCTCAGCTACGACATACACAGAAAATAATATAGTTTGCTTTATGTTCAGCTCACTGTTATTCTTAGCAGCAGACAAGTCTAGACATGTTTACAGTCTTATTACACAAATTCCAGGTCAGAGATATTATGCTAAAATTCAGTTCTACTCCCCATATATTCAGTTACCACGTTCAGCATTAGACTGAGTATCTTACAGTATTGCTTCATACACTGCAATTAGCATTTATCTCTCACATCTATTCTCTCACATTTTCCCCTAGAAGGATGTGTGCAGCCAAGCAGGGGTTTTGTTTTCATATCTTAAAAGTAATATGCACGTACACACCCACCTACACACACTGCTGCATGGCCAAGGGAGTATGGAAAGAGCTGTATACTTGGAGCAGAGACTATTTTGTTGAATGTTGGCTGGTGGTTACCAAGAAAGGTTGCATAGGTTAGCTTCTGTGAAAGATCTGTCTTATTACTGCTCAAACACTTGCTGTAGCCAAAGATTGAGTCCTGCAGTCTCTGCTTATAAGCTTCCTCCAAACTCATTTTGAGATAGAAATGTCTTACTGGCTCTTGAACATTTTGACTGCATGCCTCGTTGCATGTTATTTGTCCATGGAGAGGGTGAGAACTGGGTGTTTAATAAGACTGTGACTGTATCCAGTGATGGATACTTCCCCAACCTTTACTCCAATTCCATGCTTCTGTTCTCAGGACCCAGTAGGATAAATGACCTTGTGTGATGAGCTCACATTTTAGTTTAACATTATTTCTGTTAGCGCTGGAAAGGTACTGGTGATTTGGTGGGAACACAGGAACCTGCAGAGACATGCCTCCAAGTGACTTGTGCAGATATTCATGACAGCAGATAATGCCTAGTACTTCTCCGAATTGGTGCCTTGTGTTTTCTTCCTTTCTATTAAGACAAGGAGGGAGACATGTAAATTATATTAAGCTGACAATACCTGTTTTGCTTTCAGAGCAGGAAAAGTCTTTGATTCCTGTCAAGGTTTAGGGCTTCAGAAGGTTGGCTTCAAGGTTAACTTCAGAAAGTGCAGTTACTTAGAAGAGACTTAGCTGAAAAGTAAAATCGCTGAACAGAATTAGTTCTGTTCTAGCTCAAACAGGGACAACAACTCTTTCATTTCAGCTTCTGAGTTAATGAAGTTGAGTATATCTCTTTCTTGTATCAAGTATACTCTAACATTACGTTACCAGCTGAACCACGACACGGTTAAAACAAGTGCTCAAAAGAATTATTTGCTCAGCCATTTATTTCACGTATTTTTTGATGCCCTGGGCAAGTTTTTGATGCCCTTTGCAATTTTTGCTAGAGCTAGAGATGCAAAGTTTCTGAAAGTTTTGAAGCCACAGGAAGCAACATTCCTCCTTAAGATTTTTCAGGTTTTCTTGTAGTTCTTTATTTTTTTAGTAACTGAAGTTCAAAACATCAACGTGGGCTACTTACTTGTAACCAAAACCAAATTTTATTAAGTTTAAGAATATGGCTTATACTGTTTAGTTAGAAAAACAGAAGTAACAGAAATACTAGTGTTCAATCCTGGATGCAAACTTTGCAAGAAAAGTAATGTCTTTTTGTTGCTTGTCTAACTACTTCACTTCTTAAATACTTAGTGTTTATACATATATGTTCTTTGGGTTCAAATAAATGAAAGTAGAGCTAATAGCTAATAGCTTTACTCCATGAATGTGTATGTGGAGATATTTTTGTATTACTAACACTGTGCAATATTAAGTTATTTGACCTAAGGAATACAGGAATTTTAATAACACAAAGCTGCAAGTTTTCCAGTGAAGTAGCATCATGTGAAAGGTTTGATTTTTATAGAGGGAAAATTGATTTTTTTATGTTCACCAGCTATGCTTCTCTAAGGTTCTCTCACTGTTCCTTCCAAGAGAAAGTATCTCTTCTGTGTGGAAAATGCTTCCTTTTACTTTTTCCAAAGCTTTCCAATGTCTCACACAACTATCCACAGGGAAAAAAAATAGTGAAGGAAACAACTTCTTATTCTTAAGTTTCCAGGTTTTCTCTTAGACCCTCAGACCTTTAAGCAGCCTGCAGGAGCTCAGCAGAAGTGCTGTACCTCCTGTGCAGGTTTTTGGCAGAAAGAATGTCATTGTTTGGAGTGGGTGGCAGGTATAAGATAAGGCAAAGACCAAGGGTGTTACCTTGTCTCTTCCTCTTCACTCATCTGGAAACTGCTGTGGAGATACTCCTGTACCCTCAAGAAATTATGACTGTGCTTGCATAACACTTAGGATTCACGCAGATGAGATTTTTTTTTTCATCATCCTTAGGTTTGTGGACCTGCTCTGAATTCAAGCTTTAGGAGTATTGAGATGTGCACTTCTGTTCACAGATGACTTCTGGGGACACCAGTGACTAGGTAGCTTTGTAGGTATTGTTCAATGGAGACAATTAAACTGAGTTGACTGTTCTGCCATTGCTAAGGTAGTCTGTCCTTTCAACTCCCTTCTAAATTTTTTAGAATCATGTGAAAGAGGTTCAGGCTGAAATCAGATCCAAGCAATCTGGGGTACTCAGGACATGCTCTGGTCAAGAGATGTTGAATATGACATTGTAATGATTGCTTGGCTACTAATATTTAAGGTGTTTTTATCTTTCTTCATTTATCTCATTAATGTTAGTATTATAGCACTATTTTTCTGTTAAAGAGAAAAAAATCGTGGCCAGGAAAAACATTAATAAACACCCTGCCCTTGAATGAGTGACTAAGATGAAGGGTCTGGGGCCACCAGCAAGCGCTCCGCTGTCATGGGGTGACCTGTGACCACTGACCACAGGCCACAAAGGCTTTGGTTGTGCCCTGTGCTTTGAGGCAATCCACCCAGCAGAGAAGAGAATGTGTGACAACTACCTGTGTCCTTGGGGACTCCTGGCCTCATCCTTGGGTTGAAATCCACCTCCAGTAGATCAAATCTGGATGGGGATATCCTACCATTCCTTCCTCTGGCTTACTGCCTGGAAAAATCCTAGAGCTCGCTCAGCACTGTCTGAGTGGTGTGGGGCTGCACGGGGTGGAAGCTCCCCCTGGGTGAAAAATTCTTTTATAGAGTAGAACACCCTGGGACTGCCAGAAGGTTTCTTGTTCGACTGTCAGCCAGGACCAAAGCAAAACCCTGTATCATCTCACTGGGAGTGGTGACATAGTGGGAATGGAGGAGCTGTGTCACGGAGGCCGCTTGTGACTACACAGGGTCTGCTTGCCCTGTGAGTCCTCTCTGATGGCTGGCAATGCTGGTGACCGCACAGCTTCGTAGGTCACCTTGGAGCATTATGTTTGCTGGAAAAAATGAAACTGGAGTTTACTTTTTTGTCTATGCTAAGGTAGGCTGCCCTTTGAACTGCCTTTCAGCTTTTTGGGAATGTAGTAGCAATAGGTAGTGCTGTGAGACTCAGTATTATTTGATTTTAGGAGAGAGAGGGTCTTCCAGATAATCCATACCACCTTGTAATTGAAAATTTCATTTTTCCTGTTTTCAAATCAACAGCTATTTTGCACATAACCTACCTGCAAACTTTAATTACTATTTTTTTTTTGCTTTAGTATGTGAGGAGAGGGTTACCAACATACATGAAAAAATATGAACTAGTAGCCGATAGTATTGAAAGCTCTGGAATATCTTACAGCACAACACATTGGAGACAAATACCAGAAATGAGAAAATTGGTTGTTACACAGAGCATTCAGTTAAGTATAACCTGACAAGATCTAAAAGTGGGTCTGCTTTGGCATCACCACCTACCTTGTTGTGTCAGGGCCGTTTTAATCTACTGCTTGGGCTTGAATTGGGAGACATAATGAATTTAAAATACAAGTCCCTACAGATGAAGCAGAAGAGCTGTTTAACATATTTCTATTTGCTGTGAGATGGGCCCACACAAAGCAACTGAATACACAGATGCTAAGCCTTATCTCAGTATTAGATGTTCTTTAATATTCTGCATTTTTTATGGCCTGAATGTTGTCTCAAACTGTCCTTGACACATGAAACGAAAGATCCCTGCAAATAAATGCACCAAAATCAGGGCTAATCATTGTCAGAAATATCTGCTTGCTGTTGATGCTAGACCTCATCTGCCAGTGCTAGTGCAAAAGAGATGTCCAGATGCACAGAAGCAGCCAGGAAGATGCAGGCAGTCTGGGGATTATATGGTCATATGGTCAAGCATAGACATGCTACTGGTATTCTGGACTATGTGTTGGCCATCACTTGGAGAGAGCCATCTTGGTTATCTGAAAGGGTTCTTAGTATCCTGAAGAGTCCGGGTTGTTTTGAGTGACACTTGTCAAAGACGTAAAATGAGTGTTCACAGGAAATCTCTGAAGCATTCTCTCTGGAGAGTTTAATACTTGGATTTACTCCTCACCAAAACTGCTCACTGAAATCAAAGACATGGAGAGTTCACAGAGTTCATGTGTCAGAACTTCCCATGTGACTTTTGTCAAACTGAGAGTTTGGGGCAGTTTTGATGCAAAAAGTGTAAAATTCATTCCATAACCAGTTTCACTCAGCTAGATGTGTTTGAGGGAACCCTGTTGCTTTACCATAATCTGCAGGGCTCCACTTCATTCGGTAGAATGAGAGCAGCAAATTAGCAGAGGGAGAGTAAAACCACCCAGAAAGGTGGAAGTGCACAAAGGATGAAGTTATATTTGCACAAAGCGAATGGAAACCCCTGGACCAGGCCATCCATGATCATACCACCTTTGATACCTGAGCTGGCTGTTCAGTTGAATAAAGCTTGAAGAACCTATATGGCTTGAGATACCAAAAAATTCTGTTATGTAATGTAAGTAACACACGCAGGTTTATAGTACAGGAGCTAGCCTGTACCAGAGGAGGGGTGGGTTTGCTAAATGAACTGAAAAGAGATTTAGAGACCCTGGATGGATACAGTGATGCACAAATAGAAGTTCATGAGGACATTGCTTCATCGTTACGTAATGGAATCGGTAGCTGTCTATAATTGTCCAGCTGGACTACTTAAATGAACTGAATAACTAATTGAAGTTGTCTCATGTTATAAACGTTTTTCATCTGGACTTGTTTTCAGTGACCCCTGTAATGTCATCGTGGTTAATTTTAGCTGCCATTTTCCCCTTGAAGATATTTACCAACACGGTGCCCTCAGCCTGTTGTAGTACAGGATGCTGGGGCGGCAGGGTGTTTCTCCAGCCTGAATGCTCTCCTGTCAATGAGATCAAATTATAAGTAGCTGCACTAATCTTCCTATCATCAGAAATAGCCAAAGAAAAATGCACAAATGTAAACATAAAAGAGAACTCTCATAATTTACATACTTGTCATAGTTCACCATAAATCAACCTAAATGCCAGCAGGCTTGTTCTTTTTTGACACAATCTTGAGGCTAACTTCAGTTGTTGACATCTTATCTTCTCACAAGATACTGTATATTAGTAAAGTTAATTGACTAATCATTTTCATCACTGAGAGTGTGAGTAAATAATTCCATCTATTTCTACCTAGGCTTGTGTTTACGGTTCGAGGGTGCCAAGCATTTAGACTAAATGAAAATATACCCTCTAGTAACCATGCATGGCATCCCCCATAACAAGCTGCAGAAACTCTCCGAAGCATTGCTGTTATGTTGTGGGGAATCCTGAGAATCTTAGGCTTAACTCACCATGTCTGCCAGCCTCCCGCAGGGCTGGCCAGGCACAGGCTGGGACGGTGGGGAGATGCATCTGGGCAGACCCATGTTAGAGCACCAGCATCTGTCATTTTTAGGGAAAGGGGGCAGGTCTGCAAGTAATAGATTAGCGATGGCTAGGAATGTGCATGAGATGATATGGTAACACACGCTAGATGAGAGGAGCTGGAGGGTTAGCTGGTGTTTTCCATCTTTTGACTGTCTGCACATGATCAGCCATAAATATTTTGTTCCTTTGACCAGTTTTTCCTAATGGTGGGGAAGGGAAATTTGCTGCTACTTCTTCCTACCATATCTTTGCCATCTGGTGAACTAAAGAAAAACTGACTGTGAACTAGACTTTGGCTGTACTTGTAGTTTCAATGCCAAGACTTTGATGAGGATGAGAGTTATTAGTCCTGAAATTCTGCTTTAATTTGTGATGAAGATTTTCTAGGTGATTTAGGGGCAAGTTATCATGTTTCTAGCTCCCCATTTTTTCCCACAGCAGTGACTTTTTTTTTTTTTTTAACTGTATCTCAGAATTAATTTGGGATTGTTTGATATCACCAGACTGCCTGTATAGTGTGCTGTGTTCTGTTTCTTTCTTTGTGCAAAAATATTACTTTGTCTAGAACAGCGACTCAAGCTTTCATTGGGCATTGTGTGTCTAAAAGATACAGCCTGGACACTGTCACCAATCCTTACCATGCTGATTTGTTTATATGACTTGCTCCAGAAACTTTTCCCTTCAAGCCTCCCCCTCTGTTTAGAGGAGAATGGGGACCTGTGCTGCCTCATGTACTTTCCTGCTTGCTTTGGTCCTTGTTTTCTCTGCCGTGACTTGCCATCAAGGGTATTATTAGTGCTGGGGATTTTCGCCATGCACAAGCACCTGGTTTGAGACCACCAGCTTGTTTTCACCGCTGGGCTGCAGCCAGGAGAGGCAACAACTGCTGACTGCTGCTGAGGCTGGTCTCACTCACACCCATGGTTTACAGGTGAAAGGTTTGCAGCAAAGTGCTGAGACTAGACGGTTTGTTCCCTGGCAGGCCATTCCAACCTGGTTGTTATCAGCAGATTTAGACTGCACTCTTGTGTGAACCAAACTAAACTCTGCCTTTCCTACTTGTTAGGTCACAAGAAGTGATGACAGCTAATTGCTTCTGCACAAAATGAACTTTAAAGAACAGCTTTTTTAGATTTAAAAAGGTGAAATGTAATTGAGAAAAGGATTTAACCACATGCTTAAGTATCCTTATATTAATCTACCCTTAAGAAAGGGCTTTCTTGAATAGGCAGGGACATAAACACTTAGTTAAATGCTTCTAGCAATGAAGATTTTGGTATGCAAACTTGCAGATTTGTGCCCTGAATGTTTAAAATGTATTTCACCAAATAAAAAGGCTGCTTATGCTTCAATCTAAAGAAGTAACAAGCTACTCCAGTGTACATTATGTCACATCCATAGCATGTTCCCATTTACAAAAAGCTTTCGTATTAATTCTCCAAATGAAGTTTTATTGACATATTTGTGTGTTCAGCTTATGGATAGTCTTAGTTTATGAGATCTTTACTACTTTTCCTCTGATTCTAGCACATAAAAAATCTCGTATGTGGATATATCAAAACGCAATATTGTATGCAAGTCATATTTGCTTCAGATCCAGTTGTCCTCTGAGGAGCAGGGCTGTGTAAAAGGTATGGGGGAAGGAGCTAAATGTAACGTTGAATGGGAGGTCCATTCAAACCCTCTAGTAACTGGAACGAATGGGGACAGACAGGGTTGTGAAATGTGAGCCTACAAGATCTCCACTGAGAGATAGATATTCCACTTTGTCCTCCCAGGACTTACTTCCCAGAAATGTTGAGTTCTATTCTTTAAATCAGTTGAGATATTTATGAGTAAGAGCAGTTCCATGGCGGTCTCTTTCTTGAAATCCAGAAAACTTGCCAAATAGAAAGCGTTTCTAGCAGTCCTTTAGTCTGTTGGTTTTCTGAGGTAGCATGTTGCATCTTTTTTTTTCTACCCAATGCAGTGAATGGGTCTTTGACTGTGATTTGATTCCCACAGAAAACAAAACAAACCCCCCCTACCTTTATATGGTTCCTTAATGAAATGATCTTTAATAATAGAAGTTTGTTGCATTGAAATTGGTAACAGTTCAGCCTTACACAATCCTTAGGGATACAACAGGTGTTAACAGAGTAACAGCATCTTGGGAAGAGCTTCCTGTGGAAGGACAGCACAGCTTATTAAAGCTGATGAAAGAGGATATTTTAATGAAGGAAAATATCTGCAGATGAGCGTATACTTCAGGTTTCTGAGTCTAATTCTGAACTCTTTATATACTGGACACTGAACTCTGCACTATCTGAACACTTTGAACATATAATATCTATGAGCAACTGAACTATGAACATCTGAAATATGAACATCTGAATACTTTATATATTGGGGAAATTTTAGGGACACTTCTATATGTTCTTCCTGATCAGAATTCAAATTTTGACTCCAGTGTAATCAACCATCTTTAATAATAGGAAATGTGCTTTACAACTTTGCTAGTACCAGAGTAACTTTATGTCAAGCTCAGCATGAACGCCCGCTACTACAGTGCCAGCCTAATTCAGGTTACTGACTACTCTGCAGCTCTGGACACAGAGGACCCTGGATATGTCAAAAGGGACAAAGTAGCCTCAGAAAGCAGACAGGACAAAGGAATTCCTCTGGCTAACAAAAATAAAATCTTTTTGTTTCAGACTGGTGGAGGGAAAGGAGAAGGAGTGGGGGGAAAAAAAGGCAGTCCATTGATGTAGCTGTCCATGAAGAACTGCAGATGTTGCTGAGTGAAGGCTAAGGAGAAGTGCAGTCTTTAAGGATGCCATGAGGATTTAGTCAATGGGATCCCATGCTTGCCTCTGGGTAATGAGGTATTCCAGGCCAACTGCTTTACATGGATCAGATTTATTATTTTCTTGGCCACCCAGCTGGCTGGAAGACTGCTGGCATTGTAGCGAGAAAGTCTTCTGGACCTAGCTTGGTGTACTGCACCTTTGAGATTTATGTTGTCTCCTTCTCCTTATAATATCTGAGATGGAAATATCCTCGACTGCAAGAATTACGAAAAAAAAAAGAAAGAGTAGGGAAAAAATATGGTAGGCCAGAAAAGGAATTCTCATTGTGAAAAGCACTTCCATAAGATTGTTCCCTAGTGGTTAGGATGCTTCAGTGACTACAAGAGCAAACAGGGATCTGGGTATACTGGGAAGTCTTAAGTGCAGCCGAGGCCACTGCAGGCTGTGCTAGGGGAGCTGGAAGCATTTATAGCTGTGATGCCAGGGTGAACACTTGCAAACTGCACTGGAGTCAAAAATAGTGTTATTGTTTCACTGTCTGCATTTATACCGAGGAGAGATGTTTAAGAACAGCAAGGGAAATTTCTTTTGAATCAGAAGCAGTAATATTCTCATCTCTCCATTAACATGCTCAGCCAATTAGACATGGAAGAGAAGTATAAGCGTGGACTACTGCATGTTTTCACTTTTGTACAAGCTTTAACCAACATACCCACAGTACAGAAACATTATATCTGCATGTAGTTAGAAAACGGCATACAGCTGTAAAATAATCCAGATGCTCTTCGCCTGATACGGTCTTTAAATCACATTAGTGTTTCCACCAAACAAGATCTTACTTCTGTGAGTATCTTTACTTGAAAATACTGTGTCCTTCCAAAATTAAAGCTCTTGTTCTTTCAGTAGTGAATATATATCATTACTAAAAATATGAAGAGGTGGAATCTCTCCTTTTACGCAAAATTTAATGCAATCTTAACGAAGGTGGCAGGATCATAATAGAAGCTTTTACGTGATTGCAACAATACATGTGCTGTGTAGAATTAATTATTGAGAAGTGAAATGTGTAGATAATGTCAGCCTGGAAATATCTAATCAAGATACCTGCTGGTAGGTTACCTTCAAACATGTGACCTACTTAACCTGTAACATAATGAGGATAACTGTAGAGCTTCAAGTAGCTTCCCAGCAACTTTGGGTATAGTTTGGAGATTGTTAATGTTTAGCTACTCTGGTACAAAACTCCAACATTTGATCCTCTCACCTGCCTGGATGGTTTACTGTTGGCACATAATTTTCATCAGCTTTAACAAAAATGAGCAATTATTTGTATACTTTTTTAGTGAATTTACCCAGAACTTATTTTTGCCTGCTTAAGAAAGCAGTCTCTGCCACCCCTCTTCCTGGACATATGCTTAAGAAGTGTTCACTGAGTACTGGAAGCGCTAAGTTCATTCCTGTTCTACTTAATTACTCAACAGGTAAATTAAGGAGCTGTGCTTGGATAGACTTTGTGTGCCCATTGCCAAGAGATATCTGTGGATAGTTTTCCTGGCTATGGATCAGTATTGTGAGAAATAGTTAACTGACATCTCCCTTGTATGTTTTCACTAATATGATCTTGTGAAACTTTCCCTGCTTACTTACAAAATTTTAACTAGTTAGACTCATATTTTGTGAAATTATTTAGCAGCAAAAGTCAAGAGAAAGTCAAGGATACTTGTCCTTCTACTCTACATGAGCTCACAGGGTCTATTACATGCACGTACAGGAGAAAACTACACATCCATCTCTAAGGCACATATTACAATTTAATAACCATTCCTTTTGCCTCTACCCAGTAATTGAATGGGTAATGCTATATCAGGTGATATAAGTAACAAGCAAATGGATATTCTTCAGGGAAAACATTTATGCCTGGCAAAAGATTGTCATGGAGCCTTGGACTGTGAGGTATTACATACAAGATATGGTCTTCCTGTGTCTAGACTGTCATGAGCACCAAATGTGTCAATAACTTGGAGAGAGATGTTATCTGTATCTCTTACTTAATTCTATTTCTTACTTCAGGGTCAAAAACAATTAGCAGGAGTTGTTTCAGCTGAGCTATCAAGACCCAACTTAGTTTCCTTTTTCTGAACACAACACACACAGAGCAAGGAAAAGCATCTTAAAACAGTGGGCAAAATTATAACAAAGTATTTCTGTGACAGATACTATGCAAGGTATCTACTGTTTGGGCTAAACTGGCAGATTACGGGTATCTCAGAGTTTATGTGGTCACCACCTCGTAGACTCTGCTGTTACTCTGTGGTAACCTATACCAGCTCCTTGACACATCTAGGAATCACATTTTTCAGGGTCTATTTATTCCTAGTTACCTATACAGAAATTAGAGTCATTTGGCTGGTCAATATAATTCTCACTTATATTGCAGCAGAGAAAACACCAAAGAGTGTTGCACCAACTTAGAACAACAGCACGGGCATTATGGCTGTCTCAAACCTAGTCGGTAGTACACTGATTAAGAAGGGATCTATTGTATTGGAAAAGTGTTTACAGTCAAAATGAATGAAATAGGACATGGATAATTAGGATGGACATATTACTGGAAAAGAAACGGGGAACAGGCTCCTAATTCCATTTGAAGCTAATTAGGTGGCCTGTCACTTTGATGAGATATTTGGTCTCACAGAATCTGCTTTGTTGAGGGTATTTCTTCTTTAATTGGCCTGTCAATTACAATTTGCCATGAAATGCTGCAAATTGCTTACAGCTTGTTTTCAGTCTAGCTTATAAAATGGGTCCCCAGTTTTCTTTTCTTTCTATTTTCTTTTTATTTGACCAAAAAAAAAAAAAAAGACAAAACACCAAAACCAAAAAACCATCCAAATGCATAGTGGTTGTTATTCTCCTCATTTAGCTGTTTTTGCTATTCACTTTAATACCTTCAGGACAGAGCTACTGAAGTCTTCCACAACTGCAAAGGTAGGAGTTACACTCATGATGTTTATTGCAATAGAAAAACTAAGTATAAATTGAACATGGGACATGGGACATGGGACACAGTGTTGCTCTTTCCTGGCATGATGGGCTGGAACGCTGAAACTAAATGAGAGAAACAGCAGAGTAGGTGCCTTACTGGAACAAGACATTTTTGACATCATTAAGCATTAGCTGAGAAACTAAAAATTAGCAAGTACTTTTTAGAGGGAGCATGGAAATAATCGACTGTGAAATAGCAATCTATTGACCTCTGGTAACTTGATGTCTTGGTTTAGGCAACTGCTTTACAAGCTTGACAAACAACTTAATGCCAGTGATACTGGACTTTTTATGGTAGTTCACTAGTTACTCAGATGAGGAACGGTCACCATGTGACAAAACATTAACAGCTGACTCTGAGGTACCCTTGGTCAAAGCAAAGGCAAGTGCTTTCCATGTTGGTATTATTTATTTCTGTTTTCCTGGCTGAGAAAAACAGTTTGGCTAAATGTAAGGGTGTTATCTGTTCTTGCTGAGGGACAGTTTTCCTTTAGGAAACAAAAAACAAGATGAATTTGCTGTGAACTTGTGCTGTTGAGAAAACCAATAGTGCATGAATTTAATTCTCATGTTCCTGGCTATACAGTGTCTGTATTCTCACAGAGCTGCGGTAGACAGTATCTAGTTCTTTTCTTGTCCTTTCCCTTTACACCATTCAAGTGGTACAAACGAGTTATTTTCAAACAGAATTCTGTAGGAAAATCACTCTTTCTCTCTCTTCTGTGGCAGACCAAGCTGGAGAGGACAGGAGCAACAGTTAGTGCTCTTCAACTGTGTGTGGAATTAAATGGGTATCATAAGCCCAGGAATAGGTAGGTATATTATGGATGTGAATATCAAAACCTAAGTCCCTATTGTCCTCTAGTAACTCTCATAACTATGGAAACTATTTGAGGTTTCTGGCTAAGCCAAATCTTCTTTCTCTCCTCTTACAAATTGCAGCAAAAATATCCTGATCTTAGGAGGTGTGAAATGTGTTTTGCAACACAGCATTTGCTTGAAAACACTTAGCCCAGTCTCACGTCTGAATGAAGGACATTCTGCTTTAAGATTTTTTCCAAAGTCTGGAGTAGGTAGTGAAATAGTCATTTCCTCTCTGGATTTCCTCTACTTTTTCCCTAATACCAGGTTCTGTTAACACATATTCAGCTACTTTCCTCTGCAACAAGATGTTTATATGTTAGTGACCTTTGCTTCATTTTGAGACTAGAATAGTTCAGCTGGAAGAGACCTACAATGACTGTCTAGTCCAACAGCCATTTTGGGTTCTTGCTGTGACTCAGATTCGAAGCAAGGTGGCTGCAGTCACAATGCAGAGTAGTGACCACTCTACAGTCACAGTCACCCGGTGTCTGGCGCCACCACCATGCACAGACATTGAAAACTTGCCTCTTATTCTGATGCTATGTCTAGTGGTGTGACTTAAAGTTTGATTTGAGTAGGAGAATTAAAAAAGCTAAATAAAATGATGACTCAAAATGCTACAAATTCATCAACCCCTTGAATAGCTGTTTACTCTCCTACTTTTACTATAAATTGGTACCTCACGACTTCTTTGTATAAAACAGTGAGCTAGTCTAGCAGGATGACCTAGTTATTTTTAAAGCCCACTTATGTCAATGCTCTCTGTCCTGTGACCATGTTGGCCACCATTATTTCGAGGTGAGGTCAGTCTTTTTCTTTGCTCGGGCCGCTTGCCAGTTTCTCAACACCTGCCTTGAAAGTGACAGCTCTATGGGTGTCCTCATAAATTACAAATCATGTGCCTCTGCCTTGATGCCTTGGGACAGGCACAAAGTTAGAAACTGCCCTGTAACCCAAGCCCCAGGGCTGCTGCATGGGACAGCTGAGCAGCAGGCAGTGAGCCGCAGCAGCGGGGGGCCGGCTACGCCACAGACCCCGGCCAGGGCCCAGGCTGGCGTGGTGGAAACTGCATGCGCCGGTGCCAGTGGGCATGTGGCTGTGCCTGCTGAGAGCCAGGGCTGGCCTTCAGGTACGGGTCTTTGCCCAAAGGGAAGGATGGAGAAACCAAGTGGCTGACAAGGGGATGATGCTGTGGGTTTTGTGCAGCATCTCTGCCCTCATGTGCCTGGGTCTAACTGAACCGACAGGGATGGGAGGGGGAGTGGGGTTCCCTGCACTGAATGGACAATCCTGTGCACAGTTGGCACTATCCTTTGCCAACCTCCCAGCTCCTCAGTTACAGTTCTGGCATATAATTGACCACAACACTAATTCAGTGATTTGTTTTTCCTCCTTCCAGCTTGCACCGCAGACACTCAGCCAGCACACGTGCTTCATAGCTTGACACACTCCCAAAGCTTGAATTCAGCAAAACACTTAGGTGCTCCCCTTCCCCCACAACCTAGCTGCTTAGTCTACCCTGCTCTTACCACCCCCACTGTGCAGGTTACATCCATCTGCTGAGAAACTTTAGACAGGTCAGACAACCTGCAACACTCCACTGCCTTAATCCAGTTGCTCCTTTCCCAGATGTGTGTTGTCCCCCTCTGTTGCAGGATCCATGCCTGGTAGTGCTTAAGGTCTGGGGAGCAACACCTAATGTACCACAGGGCCATGATCCTCTGTTAGTTCCATAACTGCAGGTGTCAGACAATTGCTAACATGATCCCTGGTGGTACTTTCTGAGCTCCCGACATGTGAGATCTCAGCATGGAAAAGCAATACAAGCACTGAATAGAGCAGAAGCTGGTCAGGCTTTCTCTTCAACCCTCATGTATACTGCCTCCAAAGGCATAAAACAAGCAAAGTAGTTACCCTGTTGGAATGGGAACCTTACCTGGATGACTAAACTGCAGCAAAGTGGAACTCTGAATTGTTTTAAATGATCCATGAGATGTATTTTAACAGAGACTGCTTTTTCATAGAATCATAGTATCAATCTCCCTTCTAGCTAGTGGGCATCTTCTGTGTTCTATTTGATGACTGGATAGGATGTATGGTGGATGCTCTTGCCCATTCATCAATAAAAGAAGGCTGCAGAGGGGTGCTCATCAGAGCTGTATTTAAGCATGCACCACCTTGCTTTCTTCTGATTTTAGATTCATGTGGAAACAAATTGTACTTCCTTACAGCTGTGCTTCTGAATATTATGAATATTGATTTCCAAGGGAAATACTAAGCTGAGGATGATAAATAGGCTGCAAAATATTTTTTTGTGTGTGTGAAATAATGAGATTACATCTCTTACATCTCTTTTTTTTTTCTTTTTCTTTTTCTTTTGGGCCACAGATTAGGTCTAGAATTGGCTCATTGGAGGTGGATGAGTGAGACTCCAAAGATAATTTGCTCTAAGTTTTGCAACGGCAGACACTCCAATTCCTGAATGTGACTTATCTTCCCAAGTACACTGCGGTATGAGGTTTCCATCCTGGATCTGGTATGGGTGATATTTTTTCTTCTAGAGTGTGGTATATTCTCCTCTGAAAAAAACACCACATCTGCAACCTCCAGCCAATTCAGGGTAAACTTTATAGGGATTTCCCAACCCAATTTTGTTTTCTGCAGTTCCTGAGTACACTGCCTCTATAGTAATGAAAAAATGTCTCAACATGAAAAAATGCCATAGAGAATGAGCTATTAGCCAGAATGATGAAAGGTGGGACCTTGGAGCAATCATTGCCCAGTGTTTCTGCAATACAGACCAAACACTTCAGTGATGAGATCTCAGTCCAATTCAGTACTTCCCATACTGTATCTCAAAATAAAATGCATAAACACCTATTGGCGTTGGAGTGCTACTGGTAGAGCTACACTGTGTGCTTTGGCAAGTCCCTAGGTATGCATATTCCTTGAGCTACTTTCATCTAGTCTTCAAATCCTCCTCCCTGCCCTGTTAGCAACTGCCACATTGAGGACTCAAAGTCCCTTTTTCCGACTGGCAGTAGCAACAACAGTGATAAGAGTACAGCTATACGTGGTTTGAGGTCTGTCATGGTTTAACTCCAGCTGGCAACTAAGCACCACATGACCTCTTGCTCACTGCTCCTCAGTGCCTTAAAAATATAAATTGCTCCATCCCTGCATCTGGTGACATTATATAGGTAGATTAAACAATCCGGGCAAAACTGTAGTTTCATCATGCTTAGTTTCCATGATACAGGACACACATACACAAAAGCCCTTGAAAAGGCTTTCTTTAGGTGGTGGTGTCAATAGGTGCAGGAAGATACTTGAATCTAAAGAAAATACATCCAAGTGATTTCCTGCTGAAAACAGGAAAATTAGTTTGTTTCTGCAATGAGGATTTAAAATTCAAACCTGATGATAATACAGGATGCACACTCCTGTTTTGGTAGGAAAGAAAAAAAAAAATGACTGAGAAGTTGAAGCTCACCCTAAAGGCTGAAGATCTAATTTGTTCTCTCCAGTTAGAGCACTCCTCCTAATATCTTTCTTACTGCTTCAGGGAAAAGCTAGGTGGGGTTTGTCAACTCTGTGGTCTGAATTTGCTTTGAATGTGAGGGAATTCCATAAACTAACTGTAAGGGTAGTAAAGGAGGAGATCTGTAGTAGGGTGTGATAATTAAAGGAATATATAAGCATACAAGCTGGCTGTATATAGATTGGAAATGCCAGGTCTTGGAATTTTATGTTGAACTTTAGGCCATTTGTCTTATCTAGCCTTCAGTGATGCAAACACCCATGTCCAGCTGTGTCTTTTGAGAAAAGAATGATTTACTATGACTATTATTTGCAGTAAAACAAACCACAAATAATAATAATAAAAAATAAAAATAAAGAAGGAAACAGTTGTATTTCAGGGTCCTTGAAATGACCCATGTCAGCAATGGGACTGAGAACAGAAATGAAGCAGGATGACCATCTCTGCAGAAGGTTGCTCCACCACTGGCAGAGTCAGGGGCCAGCTCCTGCCTCTGCCACATCCCCCTCCCGCTTGTCACACCCAGCACAGTGCTGGGCGGCTCGCCGAGCAGGGAGCGTGCCTGCTATCCTCTGGGCCTGGTGGTGACAGCAGCTCCTGGCCCTTGGCCAGGGTGGCTGTGGCCCGGGAGAAGGCATTCAGAGGTCCGAGAGGCATCCACTGGTCCAAGAGCTGCTCCCAGCTCCTGGGGCAGAGAGTGGATATGGGCAGATTAGCCCGCTAGGCACTGGGGCACAGCTTGACTATTGGGAAGGGAAATGGTGGGGCTGCAGAAGAGCTCAGTGGGGGCTAAGGCATGACGAAACTAGGGAAGAGCAAATGGGGAAGAGTTCTGTGCTCATTAGTAATGTGAAGAAGATAACTTCAGTATAGAAAGTAAGTGCTTCTTGCCATGTCACAGTTTTGATTTCTTTTCTTCTCCTGACGAAAAGCACTCACAAAACTGATATTGTAAGTAAACTTTGGAAAAATATCACCTCACACCTTTCCAAATCTTGAGGCAATGATAACATTGTCAAGTTGATTGTCTTTTCGCCATCTGTGAATGACAGTTGCAGATATTTTAAACCAAAACAAGGGGTCACCCGAATAATAGCAGCACTACAAGAACTTCCCTGGCCTTAGGCGGACTAATGTGTCAGGTCAGACTGACATTGCCTTGGGGAATGTAAGGTGGCCCTTGTCACACTGATCTAATAGCACCTACTGTGGTCTTCATCAGATCAGCAGTAATATGGAAATAAGGAATAATCCACTGGACTAATTTTTTCTGGAAAAAAAAATACGCTAGTTGTTGAAGAAAGCAGAGATTAGGGTGTTTCTTCAAGTGAAATCAAGCAATTCAGACAAAACATGGGGCTCAAAGAGCTAATAATTGTGTTTTTTTCTTCAAGCAGAGCTTTTGACCTGAGCCGGCATGTTCTGAAATCAGTGGATAATGAGACCTGTAAGTTATCAAAAATTATCAAAATCTCGATGCTCTAGGGTTACACTTGTCTCAGAAAGGTGGTATTACTGCATGATGTCAGGTGACTGCTAATTTTATTCTTGCTCTGTGATGCACCTGTGCCTCCAAAGACCTGCTTGTCCTTGAAGTCATTCACTTCCCTTCCCTGAGTTTCCTCTTTTCACTGACTTCAATCATCAGTGGCTGGGTATAAGGTCCCTGTCTCAGTCTTAATTTTTTGACCCTCCAGTGTTAAGGGGACATAAACAAAAGCAATGTCATTCAAAAACATGGGACCATTCATTACCATGCAATTTGTGGTACTGAATTAGTTATACACCAGAAAAGTGGAAGCTGTGGGAATCATAGTGAGCTTATTGTGCAAAAATGTGGTTTGTCTGCTGAAACCTTTCCTAACTGCTCTTCACTGGGAGCAGAGTGTAGCTATGTTTGAATTTCGGTTGTTGATGATGTAATTAGTGCAGAAAACAAAACAAAACCAAGCTTACCTTTCTCCTGAAGGTTAGTAATCCAAAGTCCTCAACCTGGCTACACTTACGAACATGTTTAATTACATGAAGATGAGTGGGAGACATGTATAAAACTACTTTTCAACTATAACTGCTGTGTCAAGAAAGGTCTTGACAAAAGTTTCCATCATTCAGGAAAATTTTTACTTTTTACTCATTCCTCTCCCCATCAGTTTTAGGGTTATTTAACTTGATTTCTGTGGGACAATTTGCGTGCTTAATGTAGCTTGCAAACCAAGAAAAGCCTTGGTAAGGTCTCAGCCATAGAACAGCAACATTGTAGTCTCGCTTCAGCCTGAATAGCTTTCAGCATTTCTGTATTTAGCCCACAAAACTTGTGAGAATTCAAGTCAGACAGTAATACCAGGAGGTAAACATTTTGTTTAATGTTTTTCTTGACTGAGTCTATCATGGGAAAACTTCTGAAATAAAATTTGCAAAAGCAGACTAAACAGTCACCTTCCAATTTCATTATACAGTCAGGTTTTTATGAGGAAAATTGAAGGGAAAACCACACCAATGACACCAGATCGATTTTGTACTTTAAGTGCCAACACCTCAAAAGACCACAGTTACTAACTTGTTTTACACAGCTCCAGAGTAAAAAAATATTTTGTGTTACAGGCATCCCTACTCAGAACATAGGAAAACTCAAGAGTTGGTTTCTGTGGCCACATATGTGCAGACAAGAGCCTGTGAGAATGGGAGATGATTACGGTTGTACCCATGATGTGTTGGTGGGTGTCAGTTAGCCATGTCTTCTGGTGGCTATTGATGATGAACACCTCTTGTGAGGACACAGGGAGGTTTCGTGGCTGTCATGAGACAGAATAAAATTTCTGTAGCTTGAGCTTCTTAATCCTGATTGTGGGGCTTTTACACCTATTACAAAATGCTGCTGCACCATTGCTTTATCCGTGATTCCATGCCAATGTGTTGTTCTGAACCTGTCTGCATAAGGCAAAAAGTGAGGGAATGGACTCAAAATGTCTGTAAATATAGTCTGGTAGTTTATGTATTCTTGTGTGGGGAAAAACTAAGTGTGTGTTCCACACAAAAAAATGTCAATTCTCTTATTTGTATGAAAGTGAATGTCATTGACTTTGTTCTCTACCCTGGGGTTATATCACCTTTCATGATCTCTCGTAGCACTATCCTGACTGCCCTAGCAGTTACAAAGTAGACTCTAGTACCTTGATCCATCATCATACACATATTCACCCTTTATTTTGTAAATTGTTTTTCATTCAAATATTTTCACAGAGTCACAGAATCACAGAATGTTAGAGATTTGAAGGGACCTAGAAGGATCATCTAGTCCAATCCCTCTGCTGGAGGAGGATTACCTAGATCAAGCTGCATAGGAACTTGTCCAGGTGGGTTTTAAACATCTCCAGAGAAGGAGAATTTTAACTTCAACAATTGGTTTTGGTAACTGCCTGTAATTTCCTCCTTAGAGTCAGTGTTATCAGATGCAGCACACCATTTTGTGATGAGGTAGATTCATGGCTTCTCTGCGACCCTGTCAACAGAAAAGCAATGTTAGGTGTTCACTCGTGTTCTTGAGCATGAAAGTAGACTTGTAGTAATGTGGGACCTGTTCATAGAAATACTACAAGATTATTAAGCTTCCAGAAGAGATGTGTCACAGCATTTTGGTCTTGCTATTTTAATAGTTTTGAAGAGATGCATGACTGTCACTGACAACAGAGCACCTCCCAGTCGTTGACCTCCCATGAAAACTCCGGGCATTTTCTATTACAATCCCACTGACAGAACCGAACAATACAAATGATTCCAGAATGTGCTTTTAAAAATTTTTGCTTGTTGAATCACTGCACCTGTTTTGCTATGTTCAGATCTTGTCTGAAACTAGTAATAAAACCAACTTTCATCCCTACAAGAGCTGAAGGGCTGCTTTAAGTGCTGTGGAGGCAAGTTCAGCACCTCTCAATATTGATTTGGTTATATGTAGATGGATCTGCTTACACTTAATATATACGATGCCTTAATACACTTCAAGACCAAGAGAACTGAAAAGTGCCATTTGCTTTCCTTCCTTCATCTTGTTCTTCTGAACATAGCACCTCACTGAAAAGCAGGACTGCAAGTTTTCTACCCTAGCAACGTTTTAATAAAGGCCAATAGCATGTATCAATGCAATCTGGAGGATATCCAGCACTCCCTTTTCTCAACATCCTCATTACCAGACAAATTTAATGCCTATTTGATTTCACATGCTATGTTTTAGCTGGTTTGTGCAGAGGGGAAGTTGGCATATTCATAAGCTGTTTCTACGTATGTGTTGCCTGACCACTGTGCTGAAAATCTGGAGGACTTCTGCTGCCTTTGTTTTGCCCTGAAGCACTATTGGAATGCACAACATCATAAGGGTAATAACAAATAAAAGGAAGGGGCATCTCATTGATTCACAGCTTTCTGGTTTTAAGTTATGCTAGAGCCACCTTGTCATCTTCAGTGGAGTTGACCTAGACATCTCCAAACGTGAATATTTCCACATTTGGTTGAAGTGAATCAAGAAGTTATTGTCTGTTTCCCTCTTAAAACAGCTTCTACAGTGAGGTCTGGGTGGAGAAGCGATCTGAAGGATCTATTATGAGGAAAGACTGTGTGCTGTGCTTACAAGGCACCAGCTGCACAGGAGTCATCAGGGCTCTATATGACAGGGTACACTGATGTAGCTTCTCTCTCTCTTTGGGGGATCAAATTTGCTAAGTGCTTAATGTCAGTGAAGTTCTCTTGGTGACCAGGCTGGTATTGCCTTTCCTATGTGGACTGTTAAAGTGCACGGACTATTATTCGCCTACTCAATTAACTGCTAAGGAGACAGAGGAAATATGTGCCCAGAGGAGAAAATGAAGCCATCTTTATTTGCTGGCTAATCAAAATCCAATGGCTTTTGAAGACAGTGTGAAATATCATTAATTAGAAGGGATACCTAAATTTGGAGTTCAAAGAACATTGTACAAGCCAAAAAAAAAGGCCCAGAGGACAGAGTTTGTTCCCCCAGGTTGATGAGGCCTTTGTGGGCTTAGCCAGTGGGAACCAGCCTGTATCTGAACTGGATCTGACCTGAAACAAGTCTCCAGTTCCCACAGGTAAACACATCTGCAAGCTAGAGATTCAGTGCTTTATTGAATATGGGTCCCAAAGAGCAATAGGTTAATTTGCTACTGTAAACAGTGTATAGTAAACAGAGGGTCCTTAAATGAGGATGGATTGGGACCACTACCGACTGCTCTTTGTCGTCTCATGCTCTGACATCAATGAAACCATCAAAATACCAGGTGACAGCCCAAGCCAAATAGTCCCTTCACTCTTCTTGAGGCATGAGCAATAGTGTATGAGAAAGTCGAGGAAACACCTAAATGACAGGGAGGCTCAGCCCTGACCGTTGCTGTGCGCAAACCTGGAGCCATGTCCATGGAACAGCTCTGAAGCTGTGCTTATGACGAGGGCAGTGGGACAGTCACAATAAAATGTAAAGGGGTGCAGAAAGGGCAGAACCGCTGTAAGGGTTGACGGCTGGGGCTAGGGGTGAACAAACCACGCAGCTCTTGCACAAAACCTGCCACGTGGTTCACAGCAGCACAGCCACTGGCTGCTGTGGTGGATATCCCAGAGCTGGGGCTGTGTGTGGCAAAGGCACCTGGGTGAAAAAGAGCAGGGCAGAGAGGTGGTGTAGCTGTGGTCTGGAGAAAGGGAGACAGGGAAGAGGTGCAAGACCTGCCCAGCCATGTACATTTTTTTCCACTGTTTTCTTGTTAGAAAGTACCTTATGTTTATTGCACACTTCTGGCAGGGCATTCCTTTGTCTCTGGTGAATGATGCGTAGCCACTGTGATGAACCAGATGGGATGTACTTAGAAAGCACTTAAAATGAATATATAAAGCAGTAAAAATAAAACAAAATTCATTTCCAAGCTGATTTGCAAGTCTGCAGGTCTCATAGCAGTCAGCACCCTTAGCTTGCAATAGACTTTTGCATTGTTTTCACAAAAAAACTCAACAGCAAAACCAAAACCAAACAAAATCAAAAAAACAAACCAACAAACAAAACCCCACAAAACCCAAAACCCAACCAATCAACCAAAAAAACCCACTGATTGCAAAATATATTGTCAATTGTGTACAGTAGATCTAGGATTTGCATATTGCTCCTTTAAAGGATGTATATACAAAATATAATACTTGAAGTCATTACAAAGGTGAAAATTCTGCAAATACATAAAAACAATAAAGCCCTGCTGCCTGTTTTTTTCAGAACAGTATCACTGCAATCCTTTGTGAGTAGAAATCTGTCTTCAGGCTCAAGAAGAAACACTTCCCAACTGTTTTTGAGAAGAAATTTTGCCAGCTATGTGCCTATTTATTAAAATAATTATGAGGTAACCCAGCCAGCTATAGGGAAACCTGAAGAAAACAGAAGAGAACAAACCTAGAGCAACTTAGAAAATAAAATACAACTTTCTCAGGGTCAAGGGTCTAGGGTATTCCTCTCCTGGGAAATAAATACTTTAATATGTGTGGATGTGACCACAACCACTATCTTAAAGATTAGCCTGAAAGATAGTGCTCTGGAAGGGCATGCAGAGAACTCCATGTGATAATTTCCTGGAATTTCTGGATCGAAACAGATAAGAGCTGCATGTTGACATCTGTGAATTGATGTGACCTTCTGTTTGCAAGCTGATTGGACTGTGATCAGCAAAGAATCATGCTCAGAGGCACTTAATATAGGACTCAGTGAGTTAAATGTGGGAAAAAGAAGGAAAAAATAAATTATTTAAGGACTTCAGGTCTACATAGATCAAAGCGGCATTTGTAGACTTCCTCATGGCAGGATTGTTTCCTGGCCAAATTTACTGTCTTATTTCTACATGCTAAATCATATTTAAAAGTGTATGCTGGTCATGAACCTTCAGGAAATGAACATCTGCAGTTCCAAGAAGTAAGAGTATGTGAAAACATTATTCTTGCCTACAAACATGCCATACTTTTCACTTTCTCCTCAAATGACTAATTTATGGATTAAAACAAGAAATGAGGAAATATGGACACGATAAATAACATTTTTAAGATGCCATGGTTATGAATTTATACCCACCATAGTTATATTACCGCTAATTTTTGCAGAGAAAACTGCAATAGAGCTTCAGGAATATATGCTTCATCTGTTTTTATAAAGTTTAGTTATTTTCACTGGGCTTTTCCTCTGTAGACAACCTATATTATTTATGCAGGGATGTTTGAGATCAGGAGCAGAAATCTTGTTAAGCAAAAAAATGGAGTTTTGCCATGGATATTAATAAAGCCATATGAGCTTTACTATGTCTTCTTTCCTGTACCATGATACCCCCATGGCAGTCACAAAGCCTAACAACAACTTACTCTAGAGCAATGGTGTAGTTCAGTGCGAATAACAAAATGTTTGTGTCAGAAATGCTCTGTAGACCTTCATGTCTGTATGGAAACATTGTGCCCTAGTACAGAAGCGTTGGGCAAGCATATGGCCAAAAGATGAACGCTGAAAGTTTGTGCAAAGCACGGTGCGATCCACTGCTATGGAATAAAATTGTTTTATCTGAAATAGCTCTCCAGATTTGCCACTCTGAACATATATGTGGACAGCCTTCCTGCCAGAGACCATCTACTCACAAGTGTGTTTGCAAGTGTGGTTGCATTTAATTTATCACCATAAATATATTTCACTGAGACTGTAGAATCATAGCTATTTAGGATGGCTAAAGGTTATCCAGGCTAGTCCCCTGCCCAAGACAGGGCTAACTTCAAAGTTAAAACAGATTGCTCAGGTCTTTGTCAAGTCAGATTTTTAAGGATGGAGACTCATCAGCTTTTCTGGACGTCCAGAAAAGCTGATGAGTCTCCATCCTTAAAAATCTGACTTGACAAAGACCTGAGCAATCTGTTTTAAGTGTCTTAGTGCTTGTTATAAAGGACGTTTTCCTCATGTCTAGTCAGCACTTCTACTGCTGCAGCTTTGGACTGTTGCCCATTGTCCTTTTCCTTTTCTATCTCTCGCTGTATCATCTCTGTAATCCCCTGTAGGTAGACTGGGAGAAGACTGCTACTAGATTCACCTTCTTGCTTTGTCTTCTCCAGGCCAGAAAAACCCATCTCCCTTGTTTTTCTCTCTTATACTGCATACTCCACACCCCTAACCATTCTGCTAGTCCTTTCTTGGACGTACTCCAGATTGACCATACTGCTTCTATACTGGCAGACAGGTACAAAACTGAACACAGGTGCCAGGGACTTCAGAGTATCTCCCATCTTGGAAGCTGGTCTGCTGGTGCTCAGGATCAGCATACTCCTGGAGACCATGGGCAGAGGTTACCAGACAGTGCTATGGGGATACTGGCCAGCGATGACATTCTGTCCCCAGGGACATATCCAATGCTTGAGGTTGAGGCTGCCACTGGCTGCCCTGCTCCTGGCTGGGGTGGTGGGATGGCTTGGGCTATCAGGTCCTGCCCTGCCACTCTGGGATAGCTTCCACTGCTTCTGGTCCCCAGGGGGCCACCAGCCCCTGGAGATCACTGACAACTCCAGACATGGCCTCACAAGAGCAGAATAGAGGGGAATAATCCCTTTCCTCAGCCCCCTGCTTAAATTCCCACAATCCACTATGATCACTGCTGTCCAGTTGCTAATCCTCTGAGCCCCTTCTCCATTCTTCTTTTAGGAGACATCTCAAACCACCCTTACAAAGCCTCTGGTAAAATGAGTCATAGCGGTGTCCATTTTCTATCATTTTTATACAATGGCAATAGTAAGGTGTACTTAGCGACACAATTTACTTCATATATCCTGTTTTTAATTACCAAGGTGCTAAAGAGAATGTGTAAAGCACTTAATAATAACATGCACGTCAAAGACCTGCTGGACCATTTATTAGAAGAACATTTCTTTCTTCTTTAACATGTCAATGTATCTAGGGAGGATGGTTTTCCTGTTCCTTTTAAAATGAAAAATACTAGGCTTTGATTCTCTGGTTTCTTTTCATCTTCTTCTAGCTTAAAAAGCTTCTGGAAAGGAATAAAAAAAGATAGAATAGCAAAGAAATCACAAAAGGAAGACATCAATAAGAAGCACCACCGACTATTCTCTAAGCAGTTTCCAAGCAACTTTTAATGGAAGGTCAGGCACAAGCAAGATAAAGGGAGGAAAAACCAAGACATTATTTCATACAATAAAGTGACTGTGAATGCTGCCAGTTACAGAGGAAATAGATTGGTCAGCCTAAGCACTTATTTGTGTTTTTCTGTGAATACAAATTAAAATCCTGTATAAAGAACACTATCAAATTTGAGCGGGAGTGTTCGTTCCAGCAATAGTTTTGCATTACTCCTCCGAGAGGCTTTCAGCACTGAATATGAGATGTTGACTCTGTGATAATGATAATGGTACTGTTGGACTTCCTCAGCTCCCTCTGTCTGAAGATCTGTAATACTTTTTGTCTTCAATTAATCACATCTCACATTTGTGGCTCCAAGTAGATTCATTGTGGGTTACGTGAATAGGGCAACTGACGTAGAGAGAGGTGGAGTGACTTTACCAAAATTGCTGTAGATATCCAAAGATACCCTAATACAAAGACTGCAATGGCCAGAGGTGTGCCTCTAGTCAAAAAAAGACAAGCATACATGTAGATAGCCCTAGCTACCCAGGATTGCTGGCTCCCTATGGCAGCTCCCAGTGGAAAGCAGTAGAGGCTGTATCTGAAGTGCATAGATAGGGATGTGTCAGTTAGGTATGATGTCTACTTCTTTCTGCATCCAGCACCTGGAAACCTTAGGCAGTTGGCAGCTGAAATAGTCCTTCTGAACCTGAGTGCCATAGCAGATAGTCTGAATGCATCTCTCTGGTCCTAAAGTCATTGAGCATGAAGCATCCCTCTGTACTCTGTGATCTGTATCATGGCCAAGGAGCAAAAACTCATGTGTCCATACCAACAATAGCCCTACGAAGGAATCCAGGTGTTGATCTGAAGGTCTGCAAGTTGAAGAAACCCAGTTATTAGTTGTCTTGAGAATTCTGACCTACTGAATAGTAATAGCAAGTGCAAACCAAAACCTTTCTCTTTTAGTTTTAGTCTTGAAGTGAAAAGTTAAGCTGACAAGCTGCTGAAGTTTGGTTTGGTAAAGATTTGTTTCTTATGGCTGGATTTTCTGATGTCTGTACCAGGATGATACTACAGCCTGTCTCTCCACATGGCACTGACAGTTAAGTCTCCCTCCCCATCCAGACTGTCTTCAGGTTCAAACACAAACTGGGGGGGGAGAGGAAGAAAAAAAAAAGTCAAGTGAAAAAGCTGTCTGAATTTGAATTTTCAACCAAAAAAAATATTTTTGCCAGGAGTTACTTATGATTCTTATGAAGTTACTTATGAAGTTCTGCATCAGAATCCTGTATGCTGAACAAGAGCATCAAGAGCCACTTAGGCACTAGGAGGTCCTCAGCCTCGATCCTGTGCTGAATCTGCTAGCCCTGTGTGTCAGTCTTGGATACCTCTAGGACATGCCAGATTCACATACCACGTATATCTAGGCAACTGAAACCTGCCCTTTCCCTTCCAGCACTATCAGCTAAGACAGTCAATATTATCAGACCACAAAGGCTTTTTGCTCTCGCAATAAGGTCCACACACACGAGAGAGAGGCTGTGATGAATTGCTACAGCTGAACATGAGTCTTTTTGAAGGACCTCTCTGCACGTGCTCTTCTGAATGCTTTCCAGAGCTGTGGCGTAATGCTGAGGCCACTCTTCTCACTCTGAGTTCTTGCTTGCCAGGCACAGCTGGTTTGTAATCCAGCGCACTGGGATCCTGAAGCAGAGAGAAGTCGCATTATGCCTTAGCAATACAAGAGAGCTAGAGAGTCCTGTATTTAAAGTGTGGGATTTGAGTACAAGTTTACAATTTTGATGCCCATACTACAATTTGTCCAGAGAAATTGATTTCAGATACTGAAGTGAAGAGACTAACATGATTTCGGCTATTGAAGTCTGCTCAACTTTTACTTTCAATTTCCAACCATGTACATAAGAAGACTTTGCAGAGGGGACAAGAAGCAATCTCAAAATTCATCCCATAGTGTGCTGTGGGTTGGTTACAGTGCATTTCCCCCATTCTGAAAACAGACTGAGTGAGAGTTTGAAGGACAATTTTTGATAAATAATCTTGTTCCTGTGCTCTGAAAACATGTTATGAATGAGGCTGGGTTTTAGGATCAAGGATAGTCAATAAACCAGGATACTGATGTCTGACAATATAGACTTACAGAAGAAGCAGAAATTGTTTGTAAAATGCACTCATGTATCTGAAAAAATGCTGTGAAAATGTCAGTATTCTTACTGCACTTCTCACATTATTTTTGACTTTTTTAATTTTAATCACAGGCCTTTCCAAATTGTGTGCAAGCTGCATGCATGCCAAGCTTCTGCCTGTGAAGGACACCAGTGAGAGCTAATTACACCCTAACTGAATGTGCTGAATTCAGTCTGAAGCAGAGGAGAGATTTTTCACAAGATGTGCTCAGCAGTGGTTGTGGCAACAAATTATCAAGGGTGCAATAACATCTTAGACTGGTGCAGCTGTATCTACAGTAAGCTTTGAAATAAGACCTTAGCCAGTATGTTCTATGTATAGATTGGTACAGGGACCAACACTTGAGCTTCCCTCTGTTGCTTTCTCCTGATGCACTAAATCAGCTCTGTGGTCCAGCCCTATTCCGCTGAACTCACCTCCTCGGCTGAAATCAGTGATGCAGCAGCCAGCTCTAAGTTAGAAGATGAAAACTTCTACCTCAGAGTGCGTTGATACTGATTTTATCTGGGTTGCTCTGCTGTCCCCTGCAGAAATCTGGTGCCCACCTCTGAGCACGTGGGCTGTGTTATGGATAATTGGCTGAAAAGTGATTTGACAGGGCAGTGTCTGTCCATGTCGGCTGTTTGTGGTGGGTGTCTCTTCTAAGACAAAATGTTAAAAGAATTCCAGTATTTTACTTACAAAACTCTTGTTTTCTTTGCTTGCTTTTAATTTAGGATAGTGAAAACTTCTTCAGTCGTGATGGGAAAAGAACATCTAGAGGCACATGCAATTGCATTTATCTTAATTTAAAATAGTTTGTGGAAGTTATTTATTGTGATTCAATCGTGAACTATATCAGACAGTGTTCCTCATGTTTGCTTGCTACTCTTTTTCCTGCTTTCATTATGTAATTTCTTCTTTACTTGCTTTCAGATT